>VVHJ01002301.1:22087-40776 GCA_015107715.1 Tylochromis polylepis | reverse complement strand
CAAAAAACAAGCATGCGCCAGCACACGCTTCATATCCCACAAGTTATATCAGTGTTGCAATGGCTTCAAACAGGACCGAACCCCTGCTCTCCCAAGTAATCCTCTGCATAACCCGTTGCACCATCACATCCTATTCTACTCACGCAATCGGTTTTTGATTTCTCGTCCAGTGACAGCAAAACTGTGTTGCCTTCTCCAGCTGTAAGATTTTTAAAAGTTTTACTAAGAAACTTGTGAATTATGATGAATTGCTAAGAATGAATCACGTTTGCCTGCCTTTTGTTGGGCTCTAAGTCATTTGTCCACTTTGATGCATCAATAATTGTCATTAAATAATATCACTTTAGTTTTTAAATTAGATGTACATTTAAGTATTATATGCAAGTATTTGTATCTGCATTAATTACATTTAATTGATAAATCTATTGCACACCTAAACAACTAAGAATTTTAAATAGCTGGTTTTTACTCATACTGGGATATCTGATATGTTTTTCACTGTGATACAGTGAAACCACAAGCAGCTACAACAGACACTGTAGTGGGACATTGTAACAAAGAGGCACCAGAAACATCTTGTCTATGATTTATCAGCCTCTCTCTCCCAGGCTCTTCTCCTTTATCAGCCTGTCACTCTGCATCACTCTCCTGTCACTAGTTTTTCCTCTCCCTTATTCCACCCTGTTCTGCTCGCCTTACAAGGCTCAAAGTGACTTCCAGGGCGGTGTTTCCTGGCCCTCTGTTGTTAATAAAGACTTGGAGCGCCAGCTGCAGTCTTGGCTGGTAGATGCTGAGGCCCTGGGGCACTGGGGAAACAACAGCATGCTCTCAAAGCTCAACCAGATCTCCAAGTACATTTTAAGCGCTCACCAGTGACTTTCAGGGTCCTGCATCTCTCCTCAGATATCAGCTGGAAAATGCAAGCTGGATACACCACAAAACAGTTGTTAGAGCAGGAACATGGCCAGGAAGCCTACTCATACTGTATGTGTGATGGTCTGTTAGTTAATGTATATTTCAGCTTGTGTCTGGTACACATCAGGGTTTGATGATTAGTGTTTGAAGCTGGGTTTGCATTGTATTGTTAATAAGAATAATTAATCTTCCTTTGTTCTACAAATATGGCACTTTAGTGGTGGACTTACAGTGGGCAAGTTACAGTTTTTCTTATTTCCATCTGCTTTCATTTACACCCAGCAAGAAAAAAAGAACATATTAGAGCCCACAGGAGACCAGTAAATTCATCCACGGGGTTGCTTGCAGATCACCAAAGCTGGCCAGCTGCTGGTGATGACGGGGTACTTTCTAAGCACTCTCATGGCTCTTGCCCTGCCTGCTGTACTGGGCCACATAAATAGCTAATTGTTAAATCCATCTCGGGGGTCACAATACGCAATGAGTAAGGAGGTGCATCTGCGAAACAGACAGAATGAGAGCATGCAGTGAAATCTAGGTATTGTGCTATGCTTTTGTAATATGAATCACAGAGCCTATGGGCCAGTCAGACAGCCTGACTGTCAGTTTCACTCTCGCTCTCACTTTTTCCAGAAGGAAATAGTGCAGACACACTCCATCTAATCATATAGTCACTGAGTCTGAGAGGAAAGGCAACAGTGCCTATGAAGAGGTGTGCAACACTTAGTGTTGTTTTCCTCAGTTGACAGATTGAGGAGGGTAGTGGTTTGACCTGTAATCAGGGCCAAGTCCCAATTACTGCAGTCTTGCACTGTAGCCATTAGATCACTGTCTCTGGAGACTCCAAATCTCATTTTAAGGAATGACACGGAAAAAGTGATTTATAATTGAATAAGATTCTCGAAGACAGCAGGGATTTTCGCTCAGCGTGCTAATCACCTTAGTGACGATCTGCACTTTGTCTTTCCCAGTTTATGATCTCAGATCTCCTTAGCTGTCTTGTTTTACACTGGTCATTTAAGCAACAATGAATAATTTATTGTTACTTTAATATTGCTTAATGTGTGCATTGAACACAGAGATAGAAAGATGGAAAAGTCAAACAGCCTGTAAGAAATAATGATGCTGACTGCTGTCTAAAATATTCTAGTTTTATACACCAAAAACAGTCCGCAAGCAAGCATGTCCCCATCTCACACACTTCTCTTACTCTCTGTTTTATTTGGCTTTTCATTTTCAGACTAAAGAGCAACAGGACCAAGTACAGAATCAGAGCAATAAAGTCTTCCTCTACTGTGCCTTCTTGGACTACAGGTGGGTCTGTGTTCATGATTTCGACACAGAACTTCTGAATTATCCATTCAGATCCAGCCCCAAAGGAATTTTTATCTTGATTGTTCATATTTCTTGCTCGAGTCTTTAAATCATAAGAAATCACTGGTGATTGGGAGAAGCTGGTGTATTTTTTTTTCTTTTACTCTTTTAAATCAAAAACATCCGGTTTTATGTGTGTTGCTGTTTCGGCTTGTTGAGCCACAGCCCTCAATGTAAAACAAAGAAAAAAGAAAAGAAAAAAATCCTGAAGCTCTGATACGCAGAGCCAAAACACTTTTTGGAACGCATAAATAATTTTTTTTAAAAAGGGAGTGCGGTTATGTTGGACTCAGACGCATCCTTTTCCTACTCCACTTTGCCCTGAAGCTTAAGAAAAATGTGAATAATTGGGTTGCCCTGTCAGATTGCCCTAATAAAGTCAACTAATTCTCTGTGTGCCTCCCACGGGGGGATTTTAGATTATCTTGAGTGCACCCTCCCAGCAGCGTTCCAGTGAAAACTTGCCCCGTCTGTTTCTCTATATTCTCTTTGTTTTAGTTTTTCATGTTTGATCTTGCATTAAATGCATTTCCTCTTCTAACAGCACCTAATTGTCATTCATTTCAGTTCTAAAGAGGGAGTATGGTCCAACGAAGGTTGTGTGCGTGCAGATGGAAACATGACGTATTCCGTGTGTTTGTGCAACCACCTTACCAACTTCGCCATCCTCATGCAAGTTGTGCCCTTAAAGGTATGAATGTTCTGGCTGCTCTTCAAAGCTGCTCTAAGTCTGAATATTAGCTGGCGTTTGCAGCAGATCTCATTTTCATTTTGTTGTTTTGAAGGAGTTCAACACAGTTTGATGTTTGTAGTCTTCAGCTTTGCTTCTCCTCTTTGTACTGAAGGCTCTAATCTCACCAGACCCCAGACTTTTATCAGCATGGCGACTGGTACCTAGTAACTCTTCTATTTTTCTTGTTCAGTGGTGGTTTGCAAACAGTTTTTAGCAGAATAACTGCGAGTAGTAGTGTTTTACATACTATCAGCAACAACAAAGGAAGATGTATATTTTAAGACACCAATTAAAAAACTTGAAAATCATTTCAAATTATTACAGTTTAATGGAAGAGTAAGAAGTGAAAATCGAATCTCTGTGAAATATAATATTCAAGTGCAGACAGAGCCAGTGGCAGATACTCGGGCCAGGTGATGTGGAAGCTAGGCAACTTGGTCAGTGCACTCTGCAAGCAACTTTACAAATCAATGGGCAGCATCAGTGAGTGAAAGGTTTAGTTTTACTGGTTAAATAGGATGGAGCCACTATATTAGGAACACTTGCAATGCTAACCTGGCGCAAATGATTTGTTGGATGGCGGTCCTTCAGTTCAGTCGTGTTCAAAAGTGTATCCCTCTTGCCAAGCACAAAATACGCTGCTTAACTTGTAGGAGAGTAAGTAAACAGGAAGCTGTGGTTTACCAATGCCTTCTTATCCCATAGTTTGCCACACAGTGAACCACCAGCCAGGCAGCCCTATGGCAGGATTTGAATAATTTATCATCCCTCCCTGTCAGTCAGTTTTGAGCAAACCTTCACGGTCACAATGTTCGTTTCACTGGTGGTTTGATACAGAGGTGCTTTGGGCAACCATGATTAAGTGTGGTTGTTTTAAGTCACTGAACAGGTCAGTGGAGCATTCCTCAAAGTTATGGGCTCTCAAGGGGTCGGGAAGCCATCGTTCATTTATTCTTTTCTGTTCTCTCCTTTTTACCTTTACATCATCTGCATCTGGAGCACTTAAAAGCACAAAACTTGTGCATGATTTTTGCCTCTTGTCTAACTCTATCGCATCCAAGAATATGCACCCATGGGAGTATGGTTAGCATCCACAATGGCTTCTTAAAATAGAAAAAGCAGACTTCTTATTGCAGCTTAAGTGCGCCAGTGCTGTATTTAAGGCACACAAGTCTATTTGATGCTATGCTTTCCCTTAGCAAGTCTCTAATTAGTGGGCTGCCTCATCCCTCAGTTGCAAGGGAACATCTCCCGTATCCCAGTTCTGGATGGCTGAGACTCCTCTGCCCTTGTAATGACAAGGCACATGAGTAGACAGTTAATGGAAAATTAAACTCAAACACTCAAAATAGCCTGAACTCCAAAACAACATCAACACACTGGGCTGGACACACATTGCGTGGATTATAAACATTTTTGCTTTTGCTCAAAATATAAAAATGGGTGTTTGTTTAAACTTTTGCAATGACTGTAAGAGAACATTATTCATAAGTCATAACAAAAAAAAAAGCACCAAAAAATAAAGTTTTGTCATCAAGAATCATTTAAATTGCAACATCCGTGCTATGCTATCTCACATGGGGGTTATAAGTAACTTTTTGAGGCTATGAGATTGTGCCCACTTGTGGAAGTGCTAATGGTATTTGGTAGTCTTGTGTTCACTGTATTAAACTCTACAGACTCCCTTTGATTTTCCTGCCGGATGAAAAAGAATGCACTAGATTTGGATGGATGGCACATGTTCCAACACTCCATGTGCTGTGTTGTGTTGTCTAATCTGATGATGATGATACCTCTATTCACAGATTTCTACTGGCCACAAGGTGGCGCTATCAACCATCGGTTATGTTGGCTGCTCTATTTCCATCTTCTGCCTTGCCATCACTCTGGTCACCTTTGCAGTCTTATCGTAAGTATTACTTTTTAGCAGTAAGTAGATTTACAAGAACTCAGTGTAATTAATTTTAAAAAACCTTTGTTTTTACTTCATATGTAGTCAAAGACATGTAGTGTGATGAGTCTGACGTCAGAATATGCAATGTTTAAATACAACAGTTTTTTTTTTATTATTACCATAGTACTCTATGAAGTTATACTGTAGTTGTGTTTTTTTCCTTTTGCTTCTTTTCAGGTCAGTGAGTACCATCCGTAACCAGCGCTACCACATCCACGCCAACCTCTCCTTTGCCATCCTGGTGGCGGAGATCTTACTGCTTATCAGCGCTCGCTTTGACCCTGGCACGGTACGTACACGGCACAGTGCCTGCTTGATGATTGGGGTGACAATGATTAGTGGCATAATGCTGATAGGAGTGACAGTGGTTTTAATGGTTTTACAGCTGTTACTATGACGAGGATAGAAATACATCATGTTGAAAAGGATGAGAAGTATAGAAAGCAGTATAGAAAAAATACACATTGAAGGACATTGTTTTGATCTTTTCGCAGCTGCCTTGTAAGGTTATGGCTGTCCTGCTACACTTCTTCTTTCTGAGTGCTTTTGCCTGGATGCTGGTGGAGGGCCTTCACCTTTACAGTATGGTGATCAAGGTGTTCGGCTCTGAAGACAGCAAACACTTCTACTACTATGGCATTGGCTGGGGTGGGTCTGTCTTGCTTCTTTTTTTTTCTTTTGAAAATATTTATTTAAAAAAGATAACTATTCAGTAATATTTTCCTCATTTCTGTCTTTACATCATCTTATTTTATTGTCCCAAATCTGATCCAAAGACCTGCCTCTACCCTGGGCGACCTCATCTAAAGATGATTTCATTAAAATTGATTTTTCTCTCTCAAATATAAGATAAACAGCTGTGGCAGTGTTGAATAAATCAACTTTAAGGTGCACTACCTTCCAGTACATCTTTTAGGTCTCTTGATCTTTGTGAACTGGAGTGTAATGGACAGATAAAACAAATCTGGAACATACGTGTGCCATCTTTGGCTGCTGTGGAACGCCTCTCTTACATGTTGAACTCATTTGTGGAAAAACATTGGCTTTTTTTTTTTTTAATGACTTCCTTTCTTCTGGCCAGAGTAATTTTTTCATTTTGTGTTTTTTTTTACTGCACATTACTTGCTGGAGACTTCTTCCCTGTCAGCTTCAAGTACAGTTGTTATCAAAAGAAAGTAAATACTTGCTTTTATAATGAATTATTTCTCTGTTAAGTTGTGATAAAAGCTTTCAACTACTTTATCCTTCATTTCCTCACTCTAAGTAAAAAATTCCTCCCAGCATAGTGGCCCCAAAACCTTTGGGCCTCAGAGGCCAAGAGATCAAAGCAGTGAAATCTAAGGACTTGTTTTCTGGGAAACAAGCAATTAGCAGCAATGCGGAGAAAAAAAAACCCACTACAGGGAGTTTATACAGGACCAGGTCCTGCACGGTGCACAGTTCCAAAGTGTTTGCAATGAAGTTTAGCCTGTGGTGCTTTGACAACAGGGCAAAAAAATGAAACGGGAAGGAAAACAAATTCTGCAAGCAAGCACCCATGGATTAAAAACAAAACATTTGTATTTGTAGGCATTTCTACGTCATTTATCAAACATAATGTACACACATTTATATCATCACACTGATCATTCCAAATGCTTTGGACTGCGAGTCATATTTTAGTGAAACACACTCACACAGCACTGTATTCCCAACCTCACATGGGTGGTTTATTTAGCATTCTTGTTTTTGAACTTATGGCTGAAGAACCCGATAAGAAACTCTCACAGGTACAGTTAGAACATGCAAACTAGACCCAGAAAGGCCTCACCAGGGGGTAACCAGGAACCTTCTTGCTGTGAGGTGACAGTGCTAACCACTGCATGAAATGTATTTTAAAAGTACTGGACGAATAAACAGATATGTGTTTTATATACTGTAATTACCACAAGCTAAAATTAAAAGCATGTTATAATAAAGCTGCTATTCTATGTGTGTAGGTTATGTACACAAGCCCCATTTGAGGAGTGTATGGAAGAAATAGGCGGTCATTGTGCTGCTATTAGTGAATATGTGTTTGCTTTTTTGGACCAGGTTCTCCGTTCTTGATCTGTGTCGTGTCCATGACATCAGCTCTCGACAGTTATGGTAAAGTTGATAAGTAAGTATAAAAAAAGAAATCTTTGGGGAAATTTACTTTATTCCATTAAGGCTCTTTGCAGTTGCATAAGAGTGACATCACCTGTGTGCAAGAAATTGCAAACAGAAATTGTTATTTAAAAGCATTTGGTTACCAGTGTATTGCTCCATATTTGCATTGCAACATTATTTCCCTTTTGTTGTGAGGGAAAACAATGTGAAGTCTAAATGAAGGAGGTATCCTCGGCTCGGATGCTTAAGTAAATCTAATGAGAATTTTCTTTGGCTGGGGAATGCTGAAGTTTTCAGATGACTTTTCCATGAAAAACATTCCAAAACAGAGAATTTCCAGTGCATGTTAAAATGCCTACTACTTAAAAATACCTACTTGAATTGATTAAATCACACTGCTGAAACTTAATATTTAGGTCCGATAAAGTTTTACATATTTTTGTTTTTTTGTATAATTAA
Source organism: Tylochromis polylepis (assembly GCA_015107715.1). Lineage (NCBI taxonomy): Eukaryota > Metazoa > Chordata > Actinopteri > Cichliformes > Cichlidae > Tylochromis > Tylochromis polylepis. The sequence continues at coordinate 33,211 of VVHJ01002301.1, read as the reverse complement.
ACAGCCAGTCACAAATAACTGTATAAAAGAAAGAAAGAAAAAAGGAGAAAAAACATTTAAAAAAAACATTATATTTCAGTTTATTATCTCAAAATTTCCAATTCAAAGTTATTGCAAGTTATTTTCTCTGAAGTTTGAGTTGGTAATCAAAATTCTGAAATTACAAACTTGAAGTTTTGAGACAGTAACTCAAAATTTTGACTTGTGGATGTCAAAAAAAATGTTTGTCCTTTTTTAATGGTGGCAAAAAGCTTCACGCGCATGTTAAAGTAGAGCCAACCTTTTATTTGTGAATTGTGGATTCCTCTTTAGTAAGGATTACTGTGAGAGACATATGAAAAGAATGAGTTATTTACTTATTTACAGCAAAATAGCTGTAAAGTCATATCACAGACACATTTTGGCCTACGTGTTATGCATATAAATAGCTCCTCTCTTTTTATATGATATACAGTAGTGTTGGTTTCTTGTTGTGGTGTTTGTCGTAATCCTGGATCTACTAGAAAACAATGCTTGGTGTTTTAGATTACATCCTAATTATATATACATAGACTATATAAACACTGACTAACAATCTTTTGGGGCTGGAATGTGATTATCAAATAATCGTCAGTAAAAGTCTTTTCAACATTTTTTCCAGAGGAGAGTCTTGTTTGAGTCTTCTATCGTTTTGAACACTGTCTTATCTGTTTATTTCAGCTGCTGGCTGTCTCTGGAGAACGGAGCCATTTGGGCATTTGTGGCGCCGGCTCTTTTTGTGATTGTGGTGAGAAATTTGCAAACGTTTCCATTTGTTGTTTTTCACGAGTCGCAATTTGTTACCTAATTTACAAAAAGTCAGTTCAAGTCTGTATTCCATTCAAACATGGCTTTGTTTCAGGTAAACATAGGCATTCTGATATCTGTGACCAGGATCATATCTCGAATCAGCGGAGACAATTACAAGGTTCATGGAGATGCCAATGCAGTCAAGTGAGGGTTTTTTTTCTTTCTTTCTTTCTTTTTTTTTATTTAACATAATCAGGCTAATTCTCGTATTATTATCAAATGCTGGTATTTTAATAAAAACTCAAAACATAACCATGTTATCTCTTGGTTTGTCTCCAGGCTGACCGTAAAGGCAGTAGCTGTGCTTCTGCCTATATTAGGCATTTCCTGGATCTTTGGCGTTCTCGTGGTCAACACACAGTCTTTGCCATTCCTTTATATATTTGCAGTATTCAACTCATTACAAGTAGGTTCTTCACAATATGATCATTATTAGCTTTTTTTTAATGCTATTTGTAAAGCTATTCATAAATTCTTTTGTCTCCTTTAGGGGTTCTTTGTCTTCTTATTTCACTGTCTTCTCAACTCTGAGGTATAGTGCTAAATATGTTTTCACTTCTCCACACACACAAACAACCAGAATTTCATATTATATATATGATATTAGACGTTTAGTCTAATTAGCGAGAAGGGGACAAAGTTCTCTCCTGTAACAACTTCTAACTTGTGATGAATGCACAGCATACTTTGCCTCGTATTTCTCACTGTTGGTGATGGATTTACTTCTTTCTGTAGGTCAGAGCTGCTTTTAAACACAAAACCAAGGTGTGGTCTCTTACCAGCAGCTCCATCCGAAACATTAATGTGAAGCCCTTCAACTCTGACATAGTGAGTCCTGATCATGAAACAAGAAAGATAAAGATAAAGAAAAAATGGTTGCTTGAGTCTGACTTTCTCTCTGTTTTTGTTGTTTTCTAGATGAATGGACACAAGGAGGGTGTAACTCCCACCAAGATGAACACATGGGACAAGAGCACCAACTCAGCCAACCGCATTGACCTCTCTGCCATGTAGAATCCCACATCACTATTTCGGCCTGTGGTGGGAGAGCAGTCTGAAGTCCCCAGAGTGTCCTCCCACTTTATTATGTAATGAATTGGACAGTGGTCTGCTTAAGTTAAAAATGTCACTAAAAGAGGTGTTTTGTAGCTACATGATAGCTTCATCTTTAAAGACAAACAGATTCTTAGGACTGTGCCTAACTATCCACTCAAAACAACATGCCATGTTCCCAAAAACAAAAGCAGACAGAGAAAGAAGCATCTGTGAAGTTAGAGAGCTCCATGAACGTAGCTGAAGGCTTGATGATGAGACTCTGTAGTGGAGCATGTCAGCTTGTCTGCCACATGGTCTGTCTGCATACTGTACTGTATATAGGGGAACGAGGGTTAGATGACACAGCTTTTATGTATGTTTAGTACATATGTACAATGAAAAAGGGAAGTTAGTTTTGATGCCAAGGATGTACTTACTGTTCACACTCAAAAAGTAACATCTATTAATGTTTTTGTTTATGACAAGAAAGAAAGAAGTAATTGAAAATATTAACTTTATCTCTAGGCATCAAATGTCTTATTCAAAAATGTCAGAATCTCTGTTGGTTGTACTTAATTTTTCCACAACTCCACAAAGCAAGCTCCAGCCGCTTGTTAGCATAGCTTAGCACAAAAATCAAACATGGGATGCTAGCTAGCTTGACCAAAGGAGACAAAATTCACCTACCAGGCACCACTAATGAGACTCATTTGTTAAATATGTACACAAACAGATGGAAAAATAACAAGCTGTATCTTTACAGTCATGTGCCAGATTAGCGGTATCCCTCTTTTTGACTTATCTGTGCTCTGCCAAACCAGTTTGCTGCTATTTAGCTGCAGACTCAAGAGTGGTGGTGTGCTTCTAATCTTTTTATGTAACTCTTGGCAAGAAACCAATCAAGCTTATCATCCAAAATGTCAACCTGTTTATTTGAATCACAGTGACATGCTTATCATAGACCAAGTTGTCTCACATGATGAAATAGTGCAATTACATCCAATTTAGAAAATGAAACACAGTAATAGGCTAAGTATTTTCAAGATATAGCTGAGTAAAAAAAAAAAATCCATGCCCTCGGATAGAAAAAGACCAAGGAAAAGTGTCTGTTTTCCTTTAACTTAGTGTTATATTTATGTTTTAAAAACTATGACAAAGTGGTTTGACCAACAGGCAACAGAATTCATCATCATAAGGAACACACTGTAAATTTTATCTGGGTGAAACCTTTTCTATATTCACATGATAAACATGGCTTTAATTCAGTTCTGGTGATGGCACAACACAATAACGGCATAATAACCATGGATGATGTAATAGTGGATTAGAATCTCATAACGTATTTATTTATTTTGTGAATCTGAATTCTTTATCTTGTCTTCTGCAAAGTGTCACAGCTCAACAATCAGTATGTTCTTATGTTAAATTGTGTGTTTGTTTCTGTTTAAAGTGAATAAAATGAATTGACTGGCATAGTTGCAGTACCTCACATCTTAGTAAGCTGCCATATATTATTCTTTTCATGGAATAATGGAGACTAGTTGTGTATCGAACACAGTTCTGTGAAGTTTTGATTTTGTGTTTAGCCTCGTCTGTTGCTATTTCTTCTATAACAGAGGGACTTGATAAGGTTGTTGCTTTTTTTTTTCTTAATATACTGTGAGAATTAGGGGAGATGACATTATTTAAAACATCATCGATCTTACACTGAAACATCAATAAGTTTCCTAGAATAGGATTTACTGTAAGTCACAGATTTAAAATTAAATATTTCAGTATTCCCAAGCATGTATGTGGCCTTTGATGTTTGTTGTCTTACGGTACTATGGTTTGAGCTTTCGGTTATCTTTATTAAAAAACTTTTTAGTATAAGAAATCAGTGTGTGCTTAAATAAATTATTTTCAGCATTATAAAAACATATTTATATGACTTATGGGACAGTTTTGGTGGATACAAGTGTGGAAGTGATTTGTCTAAAGGCAGTCTAATATAAGGCATTAAAAGGCCAAAATTTTAAAAAGAAAACAAAAAAAAAACCTGGGTATCTTCCAGAGTTGAAGCAAAAAAACAAAGAAAAATGTCTTTGGAGAAACAAAACAATGTGTACTAAGACTGAAGATACATACTTGATTCAGTTAAATCACATTGCTGAAACCTTCTTTTAAGTTCAGATAAAGATACATGTTGATTTGAATTTCACTGAAATAACTTTGAATCTTGCAATGACCAAATCCTGTTTAAATCCAGAAAATTATTAGTTTTGCTGTTGCTTTGTGTTGGCATAGAGAAAATATTAGCAAAGAAACTCTTCATTTGAATGTGTGATGGCCTTTTACTCCTTGTTAACAATTAAACTGTTAATTACAGAGCTTAAAGAGCTTAACCCCCTGTGGGCACTGGGGTGGGGTTGGGTTTAAACAAAGGGCAAGCGCCTTTGTGGTAATGAATGCATATTAGTTGGGGGAGGAAAGATTGAGTTTATCTCACTAACTGAGGTTAAATGAATGCGATTTTTATTGTAATAGAATACTATTCATGGCTCTACTCTAGTAGTCCTCCACAGCGTAACACTAGTATTTGATTTTTATTTTTGTAATTAAAAATACAGCAAGTCCTGAAGAACTGCATGGAAGCTTGTTTCTTCAGTTGAAAAAAATGTTTGTCAGAGTTAAGTTGACATGTTATTATTCAACCTAATTTCTATATTTTTAATTTTTAAGTATCTGCGTGAGTTTTTAAAAGTTATTTCCCCAGACGTTTAGCCAGTAAGTAGAGATACCAAACTCGAAATTTTAAGATAATAACACCAAACCCCGAAACAGGCGTCCATGTAGAAGTGAACAAGTTTACGAGTGGTCCCTGAAGGCGACACCATGAAACAGCTGCCTGCCTATTTGCGCATGCTCACCAAAAGACATGAATAACCCCTGGGTAGATGGGTAGAAAGGTGAGGAGGAATATAATAAAGTCTAAACATAGTCGTATGGACACTAACTGTGTTGACGAGCGGTCATTTGAACTTTTACCGGTTCTAGCAAAGAGACATGGACTAGTTAACCTCGTTAAATAAGCACAGTGTGCTGCTAATATTTTGTTTACATACCGTTTACGACGAGGTTATTTCAACTTTTTGTGCTTGCCGAAACTTCGTAATGTTTTTTAACGACATTTGCCATGAACACAAAGCTTGCTTCGTGCCATGACGGTGTTTTTCATCAGTGGCATGGGATTTGCTAGCAGGAGAAAAGTGCCGTGGGACCGCGCGTTTGTTTCATTTGGAAAATCAACCAGTTAAACACTGTCGGATATTTTAACTCATTTATTTTTGTAATATCCATGGAGTCTATTGGGAAGTTTGAGTTCAGCAGGAAAGACCTGATTGGTCATGGCGCATTTGCAGTTGTGTTCAAAGGCAGACATAAAGAGGTAACTTTAATATCTGATGTTAATTTTGATTTATGTGGTCTCTGAAGATGAATAGGTTGTGTTGTTGTTGTGTTTATGTACTCCCTTTGTTTACTTTCCAAGAAACGTGATTGGGAAGTTGCCGTGAAGTGTATAAACAAGAAAAACCTTGGCAAGTCTCAGTGTTTGCTTGCCAAAGAAATCAAAATATTAAAGGTATGTATTTTTTCAGATGTTGCCGTGGCCTGTCTCCAAGTGTACCTTTGACAAATATTTTTTTGTTTTTTTCCCCCCACACCTCTGCTAGGAACTGAAACATGAGAACATTGTTAGACTACTTGACTATCAGGTAAGGTTGCCCTCCCCCATCCTCATCGTCACAGCACATGCACAACAAAAGACACAGACATGCTGTCCTGTTGACTTTGCTGCCACATGATGCAAATGTTGCTGAAACACTGGCAACCAGTTACACAGCCAAGGCCAGAGCTTGATCTGGAAGGTTTAAGGGTCCTCCATCACAAATAAATTATTATATAAAAGACGTAAACTTAGAACTTTTTTATTGTCATTGTGCAGTTGCACAGCGAAATTAGGTGGCAAGGCCACAAAGGTGCAAAGTAAAGAAAACAATATACAGAGAAGAAAAACAGTATAAGAACAATATAAGTACACTATATACACAATGTGTGAGTTACAGGAAACATTATGGGGGTGTGTACAAGGCATCATAATATAATAAATAAGGGTGGAAGGGCTATGGTCATTTGGATAGGGATGGTAATTGCACATCTGCTAAAATATTGCACAGAGTAAAAGTAACCATGTGGCTGATGTTCACTTCTGATGTATAGCGCTAAATTTTGGATTTGCTTCTCGGGCTAACTGCTAGAACCTAAAAGGCTTTTAACTTAGCAGATGACTCTGTCACAGAACATTAATTTACCTGAGTGTGCGCTTTCCTCTTCTCAACTTACTGACACTCAGATAGCCAGGCAGCCAGACACGAGCGAGGTGATCTATTTCTGACAGATGGCAGACTGCTGCGAGTGAGACAATGGCTCATAAAACACACAACCTGAGAAACACTGGCGAAACACCCGCAAAAATGACTGCAGGTTACACAGGGAGATTTCGGGTCTGACGGCAGAAGCTTATATAGGCATTAATGTGTGTAATTTACCTGGCATCTATGCAATCTAAACCCTCTGGTATCTGTTATAGCCAGACGTATTACACCACCACTGGTTTTATTATGGCTCTTCTCTGTGGTTGTTCGTGGTGTATATATATATATATATATATAATTTAAAAAAAAAAATTTTAATCCTGTATTTTTCCTGTAGTGTAATGAGGTTTTAAAACTGAAAACCTCATTACACCATAATAGCCTTGAGGTGTTTTATGCAATAGTGCGAGTGGTAAACAGTTCTAAGGTTTCAGTCCTGCACACAGAGAGCTCATCGGCTTTAACCTGGTGTAATAAAAGCAAGATGCAACTTGATTTCCCACTTGTTACTTTCCATTAGAGTCAAGTGGACCTGGCTCACTGAACATCTCTTGCTCCACTTCATATTACCTCGTTAGCTTTTTCAGTGGTATTGACAGGATCGAGTTTCCCTGCGTCAAATATGAATTTCTAGAAGCTGCTGCTGATGGGCCAAAAGAGTCTTACAAATCAGCTGATGTAACCCGTTGTACCTATTGCAACACTGAATACCCTGAACATCCAATACAATGTTTACAATGACAGTGTTGTATTTAAGCAGTTTAAATATTTGTGACTTTATTGACTCAAACTTCAACTCAGTTTTTTTAACTATCAAGTAGCCAGTGCTTAATAATGCTGCATGTAGCTTCACTGGAAATGATTTGCATATTATCTGCTTTTATTAACAGGAGACTGGGGGATGTGTGTATCTTGTCATGGAGGTGAGTTGTGTTTGAAATGCTAATGGCTGGTCTTGTTTTCATGGTAAAATCCAAATCTCATCCTCTATTCGGGCAGCATTGTCAGCCGAGCTGACACTTGTCTTTCTTGTCATTTCAGTACTGCAATGGCGGTGACCTGGCAGAGTACCTTCATTGTAAGTTTGCCGCAAAACAAATGGCTTAAAGCTCAGAATGTGCGCTGCCCAGTTTTTGCAAACGCACAAAAGAAAAAGAGGACATTCACACCTTATCTTTCCATTGCATGCAGGTGCTTGTTAACATGTCGTACTGGTGTGGCTTTTAAGAGGCTTAGCTAAGCTTTTTTTTGTAGTGTTTTGATGGAATAATAGGATTCAGACAGAGCAGTGCAACCAAAGAAGTCAGGTTTAAAGTTCATTCTGTGAATTATCACTAATACTACCAAGTACTTAACCTAGATAAAAACCTGTTGACCTGAAGCTTCTCTCCAGTGTTTGCCTACAGCGTGAAAAAACAGAGCAAAATGAGTGGCCTAAAAATAACCCCCCACCTCTTTTCTTTTTCTTTTTTTTTTTACAGTACAACATTAAATAAAACTTCTCTCACTTGAAAATTCCCCTGCTTCGCGTTTCAAGCCCTGTGTCAAATAATGATGACACATGGAGTTAATTTTTCCTCGGGCTAGGCTTGCCCCGCTGGTGCAGAGCATTGGTCTAATTCAGCCCCAGTGCCAGCGGTCCTTAAAGGCTAGAGCTGCCAATTCTGCCTCTCTGCCAAGGAGACACATACAGCTATTTGCAGCGCAGCACTCGGGCACATTTGGCAAGGTTCTTGCTGCACCCACATGACCTCACCCATCTGTCACTCCCTTATGCTCTGTCCTCTGGTGGAAAACAAGATGGCTATGGGGTACTGATGCACTGGGAGAGAGGGGATGTTGATTGGAGCAGTAGGTGGTAGTGGTGGTATTTATGGGGGGGTACTAGTGTGTCAGACAGCCTTGACCTTAATTTCTAATTGAGGAATTATGAATAAAATTTTCCTCCGTGAGGCATAGCAGCAGTGACGCTAACACTTTACACCATAAATAAGTTATGGTGAACATGTGATAGCAAACAAAGTAAATATTTGTGTCACATGCTGTACATATTTATATCATAATCCTTACAGCATGTACATTTCAGATATCCTTCCAGATATCTGCTGGTAACTGCAGCATTTCTATGCTTGGCACTGTTTTCCTGGTGTGTTTTCACATTTTGAGCATTTTTTTTTAAGTCTCACATGAGTAAGCTAATGCATTTTCTTTTTATCCAGTATAATAAATCTTCCATCAGGCTGACTTTCTTTTTCTCTTTCTGTATCGACAGCTAAAGGCACTCTGAGTGAAGACACCATCCGTCTATTCCTGCAGCAGATATCACGGGCCATGAAGGTCCTATATAGCAAAGGCATCCTCCACAGAGACCTCAAACCCCAGAATATTTTACTCTGCCATCCAGAGGGGCGCAGGTCCAGTTCCATCAATACCACCTTTAAGATAGGTAATGACCTCCCCCAGCATTGCATTAGATGATCTGAATGTAAAATAAATAAAAATGTGTTAATATGAATTTAAAAGGAAAACACTGTCATGTGCCCCTCACCTGTTTCCCTCACCCTCCAGCTGACTTTGGGTTTGCGCGTCATCTCCAGACAAACACCATGGCAGCCACACTGTGTGGCTCTCCCATGTATATGGTAAGCATTAAAGTAGCTCACTCTGGTATCCTGTGCCAAGCAGGTGTAATGGCACTAAGCTGTTTTGGGGTTTTTTTTGGCCACAGGCTCCCGAGGTCATCATGTCTAGGAACTATAATGCCAAGGCTGATCTGTGGAGCATCGGTACCATTGTGTACCAGGCTCTGACTGGAAAAGCACCATTTTATGTGAGTAGCACTTTAAAAAAAAACACAAAAAAAAACATGTGAACAAATACTAACAAAGACTTGCTAAGGTCCCTTGCATAATCACAAGCAGTCATGAAATTGTTTTGCCTCAGTTCACACAAAGGACAAACTAACTGATGTCAAAGTGTAACATGATGCATCTTGTTCATGACATTAAAAAAGGAAAACCATGTTTTGCGACACTGTCTGCTGGGTGATACTTTTCCACATCTCCTGTGTTGTTAGCTGGAAAATGTTGGGGCATCTTGTTAGAAATGAGCCTTGTTTACCTAACACGGGATGATGAGAGAGGCAGCTGGAAATTTCTGTGAGCCATTTCTGTGAACCCAGAGTAAATGCTGTTTCACAACCCCAGCTATTACTTTCCCCTGTTCACGTGTCTGCTCAGATGCCACTGTTGCACTGTTATTTGCAAGCTGCCTCGGCTGTGATTCACACATATATAGACACGTGTCAATAGTTTTACCTGCTCATTGGTTGTGTATTTTGTGCTAAAGTTGCCCCTTTTGTCCCCGTGTAGACAGAAAAACACTGTGTTTGGCCCTTTCTGCTGTTATGTCTCTTGAAGTTATTTATATTGCAGTTTATTTTCTCTGACATTGAGAGGGAAGGTTGCCTTTTATTTCCTCCTGGCAGGTCAGTGAGTTAAGTCCAAAGGTTAGTGAGAGGTGAGGCGCTGCTGCTGATGCCTCTGAGAGTGATGTTTATTTGGTTTAGCTGGCAAGCACTTTGGCCTTTCTGGAAACCTGATTGTGTTTATGCTTGGGCTATATGGACCTTCACACAACAGTGGATTCAGTTCAAATGCTTTTATATAGTGCCAAATAATGATAACAGTCACCTGAAGGTGCTTTATTTTATAAGACAAAGACCTCACAGTATTAGAAAGAAAAACCACAACAATCAGGCAGTCCTTTATTAGCAAGCACTTGGTGACAGTGGGAAGGAAGAACTCATTTGTAATGTCAAGAGACCTCCAGCAGACCTAGGCTCGGGTTATGGGGTGAGGGGAAGGAAAAGATAAAAAAGCAGTGTAGCGAGATCAAAATTTGCATTTGTAAAGCTTTAGGCCAGAAAACTGCTTATTCAGATGCTTGTTTGTAAAGTCCAGACTCATTCATTTCCATTGTTTGAGTCTGTGGGTGGTCATCTCCAAGTCTTACTCTTGTCTTTGTGTCTTTTGTATACAGGCCAGCACACCACATGAGCTTCGTCTCTTCTATGAAAGTAACAGGAACCTGTTCCCCAAGTGAGTATGAACAGCTTTCACCCAAGTACTCCAGCCCCAAACATTTTTAGACATTACCCTGCAGGTATATATGCCTGGCAGCAATGCAAAACATCACAAAACGTAATTTTTTCCCCAAAGGGGAAAAAAGACTGAGTTGAAAACATTTAAAGATTAGCCTTGAACAAAGCAACATGCATAATAAACAAAGGAAGATGGTAGGAGGGCAGCATAAACTGGTGTTACTAAGAAATCTCCCACTCGTGTACCCTGGATGCTGATAATGTTTGTCTATAAATACACATTTCTGTGTACATGAATGATGTTTGATGTATATTTGGACACATGCACACACATATATAATTAGCTCTCAGTAAATAAGTCGCACAACACTTCTAAGAATAGTGCTGTTGTGGAAGAAACTCATCCGGACACCTGACGGGACCGATCATTGACAACATTCTCCATCAGCAACTCTCACACAATTAATATTTTAGTATTACAAACAACAGTGTGGAAATATAGAGAAATCCTTCATCCTGTGAAGATATAATTCTCTATAAACGATTCTGCCTCGGCTTTGTTATCAGTGCATACAGAGGCCTTCACAGCTAGGCCTCGTGGCTATTTACAGTCGTTTTGAACACAGCTTCTCTGATGTTCAGAATTTGGACTTGGAAAGTGTTCAGAAGGATTTATGGATTGTTTGCCCACTGCTTTCATGGTGTACTTTGCCAGCCTCTGTGTGGCTTGGAGCCATGCTTATC
>VVHJ01002301.1:0-14142 GCA_015107715.1 Tylochromis polylepis | reverse complement strand
CTTTATTCAGTGTCATAACGAGCAAACATGCACATAAGACTCACAAGAGTAAAGAGAAAGAAACAAAACTATTCAAAAAACTTAATCTTCAGAATTAAAGCTTAGTTCAGGAACAGCAGTTTTGTAACATTATAGGGACTTTTTCTGGTATAGCGTCAAAACTGTAGTGTATTATTTTGGTTTTATATATATTTTTTGAATTTATAAAGAAATTACCTGTATGATAAAAAAAGAAAAAATTCATTATCAAACCATATTGGATGTCCTCATTGTTCAATATTCAGTACCTTGTGGGGAGGAATTATATTTAACCACCAAGCTGTCTGTGCTTGCTTATGAAAATCGAGCAACCTAACAAGGATTTTATCAGCCGTATTTTAATCTAAAATCACAATCACTCATGCAACCCACCATTTTAGATTACGTCATATTTTTGCTTCCTCGGAGTCAGAACGACATCCGGGTTACACAGCGGGTTGCCGCGGTCGCCATGTTGCTGAATGAAATTAACTTAGCTTCAAAACAGTGAATAGCAGCTAACAATATCAAGATTTTATTTTTCGCAGAATAGCCCTTGTTGCAGCATGTGACCTATTGTAAATATGACTTAGGATTTATAAAACTACTACAGAAGCCCCATTCCCTGTAAGTAACGCCGTAGAAGTAATAACTGTGTTTATTCATTGGTAGCTGGCCTGTTAGCAAAAACAAGCTAACCAATAGCATCGGCTAGCACGCGTCATGTAGCACTGGTTATTGTAATTACTCAAAAGCCATACGCAGTGTTATTGTAAATGTTACGGGTTAATTTCTACATTCCATATTACTCTATTTAATTATATTTGGGTCAACCATTCACCTAGACCCGATTGTTCTGTTACCTACATTTATTATTTCTCATTGCAGCTAACTTAAGCTAACGTTACGCCCCGGAGAAATTGTAGGCGGGTGAAGCTAACGTCGTAACAAGCGCTGTAAATTTAAGACATTACCAACAAACGACTGCTCTACGGCTGGAAATGTTGGTTGTAAATGTAATGTTCTTGTTACGGTGTTGAAACGACTAGGTTTCACTAACTAGTAAATTTCTCAACGCTGTTATCAAGGCGTCGTTGTCAAACGACGTTGGCAACACCTCGGTACCGTTAAGATACATCACCTTTGTTTTAAATACTCGTTGGCTTTGGCTGAATCAATATCAAACCAAATGAGCCATATCATTTTCACCACAGGGCAATATGTATATGGTACCTGGCGTTCACCCGTAAGTGCAAACGGATGTAAAAATAAACAAAAGCTGTACGTCGTTAAAGATGGTCTCTTAAGACCACCTCCTGAATATTTAAGGGGTGTTTGTAGGTAACAAGATAACAGTCCTTGTTTTTCTTGCACATGATATCTAACTTTAATGACATGTGAGATAAGATTTACTGATGGCAGTGACTGATTTTTGTCTGTGTCATTACTTCAGTTTGTGCTTGTTAAATGTTCAAAGATAGTGTATGGAGAAGCCAAAAGACTGATTATTTTTAACTAGACAGTGAAACAAAGGAAAAATGGCAACCCTGGAAGACATTACTTGGTTATAGCTACCAGGGTCTCCAGTTTATCACAGGAATTGGGTATTACAGAGACAATCCTTGGTCCTGATTTATGTCATTTCACAAGAAGTTATTGATATGTTGACATGTTATAGTTAATTTTATGGTTGAATACCCAGACAGGAATTTCTGTTTTAATTCAGTGAAAACTAGTCATTATTTTCATTAAAGCGAAGGGGAAATATTTAACAGAATTTGTTATTATGAACAAAACAATCCCCAAAAAACAGTATTCATAAAACAGCTCTTTAAATTGCAATATTGCAAACAGTCAGTACAAATATAGTTGGTTTATCTCCCAGATGATGAGCAGGCTTTATTTCTGCTTCACATATATTCATTAAAAAAATAAAAAATAAATACAAATCTTTTTTACTCTCCTTTGTCTTTTCCACAGGTTATTGTGTTTAAACATTGTAACCGTATCACGCAATGCACCATGGAAGTGGATCACAGAATATGCAACGACCGCTTCAGAGACCCAAGTCTGTCAGCGGGTCAGAAACGGAGGAGCAGCAGTCTCAGCCGACCATGGCAACTACGCAGCAGCAAGCTACAGTTAACCATCCTCAATCACCTGTGACCCCTTTTTCCTCCGCTGCCAGTCCTTCAGCTTCCCAGTCACCCAATTATCAGATAATCATGAGTCGTAGTCCAGTCACTGGCCAGAACATGAACATAACATTACAAAATGTGGGACAGATGGTTACTGCTAACCAACAAATAACCCTAACCTCACTCCCCATCCAGAACCCCGCGTCCCCAGGCTTCCAGCATACGACACCTCAGTGGAGGTTTGAGCATCCTCCATCCTCCTACATTCAGGTCACCTCACCTGTGCCCCAGCCCATTCAACCTCAAAGTCCTACCCAGCATAGTCCAGTCCCTCTGCAAGGTGTGACAAGGCCAGCAGCTCCTGCAACAGCATTGGGTGTCCCTGGACAGAGTCCAACGCGTTTTGTTGACGCTGGCATGTTAGTGAGGCAAATCAGTTTAGGGAGTCCATCAGGCAGTGGTCACTTTGTTTACCAAGAGGGAACAGGGCTGGCCCAGATTGCCCCAGCCACACCTGGCCAGGTACAGCTGGCCTCTTCAGGAGCTCCGGGGTCTGTGAGGGAACGACGGCTTTCTCAGCCTCATTCACAGACTGGCGGCACTATCCACCACCATGCACCTCAGAGTCCAGTGGCCACCACTCTCTCAACTCTGGGCAGCCCTGGTCACATCACCACCTCAAACCTACCTCCCCAGATCAGCAGTATCATTCAAGGACAGCTTAGAAGCCCTTTGATATTTGAGAAGACTCAACAAGGTGTGGTCTCTGGTGTCGGAACCACAACCACGTCATTCAGTATACCTTCCTCTATCCCACCCTCTAGCCCATCCCTCACCAGTCCATCTCAAGGGATCCCCAGCAATTCTCTTGCACCCACCACTATGACTGTGGGCACTGTAAAGAAGCAAGCTGCCAAGAAATTAGAGGAAATTGCTCCTTCTACACCAGAGATTGCTCAGCTGAGAAAACAGTGCTTGGAGCACCATACCAAGAAGATGGAGAATCTGAAAGAAGTGTTCAAAGAATATCTGGTTGAACTGTTCTTCCTGCAGCACCTCCAAGGGAACATGATGGACTATCTAGCTTTTAAGAAGAAGCCTTGTGTTCCCTTGTATACTTACTTGAGACAGAGTGACTTGGACCTTGAAGATGAAGAAGAGGAGGAAGAACAGTCCGAGGTTATTAATGATGAGGTATTACATTAGCTGGCTCTTTGTCTGAGATCAAATATGTATTTTTTTTTCTGTTATTCTATTGAATTTTGTCCCTCTTTCAATTGTGTCTTTTTTCAGGTAAAGGTTGTTACTGGAAAGGATGGCCAGGCAGTGACACCAGTTGCCATAGCAACACAGCTTCCTCCCAATGTTTCTGCAGCTTTCTCTACCCAGCAGCAGTTTCAGGTGATAGAGGAGGCACTTATTTTAAACATGTATTGTAATGAAATTATCTATAATGCACTTACTTAGAATCTGTTGAAAATATCTCATTAATTTCATGAGAGGCTGTTTTTGCAGGGACACCAAGGAGCTAGTTCTGGCACCATTACAAACCCTGGAGACATGGATGCATTTAAAAGGCAACAGGCTATGGTGCAGGCAGGTAGGGCAAAGATCGTAGACTCCTGTCTTATGTTGCTTTGTTTTCTCCCCGTTTGCTTTGTTTTCTGTTTGTTTTCTTTTCTCCCTCTAATTGCTTCTGCTTTTAGATATTTGGCATCCTCTACTAGCGCTCTGTGTTGAAGTCTTAAACCGAGGAAGGAGAGGTGACCTGTACGGTCTTCAGAAGGTCATTGCTGTGTGCCGAGTGCTTTTTTTTGCGTTATGAGGGTATTGTGTGTTTTAAATCCCAGATCAGGCTAAGAGGCCCCGGATTGACGTTGGTCGCCATGGGCTGATTTTCCAGCATCCTGGTGTAGCTCCTTTAGGATCACCTGGCGTTCCACTCCAGCAGCTTATGCCAACTGCGCAAGGTAGGAGTGCTTCTACCAGGCCGTTCTGTGTTCTGTTCGATGCTGCTGGACCTATGCCCTTTCCTCATACTAAGGAGATGTTAAAAAGGGAATCACAACATTCATCTTCTACAAACAAACTCCAAGCAGCATCAACAAACAGATCTTCCATCTGCTGGATTTCTCAGCAGTCCTCAGGAAGTTCAGGCTTAAGCTCTCTCTGTCAGGATAAATGGGGAAGAAGACAATCCAAGTCTGAAGAATGAGTAGCCACTCAATGGGAAGATGCCATGTCTTATGATTTTCTTTTTTTGTTTTAACTATCGATCACCTGTCGTCATCCATCTCTTCTTTTCTGAAGTTTGTTCCTGTTTGTCGTCTTTATTTGGAAAGACCTTCCCGTGCTGATGGATTTTCATCTTATCTGGCGGTGGATCACAGAAAGTGGGAATGAATTCACTTTCCAATGGGTTTTGCTTGTTGTCCCATTTTTATGAATCCACATGTCATGCTTCCCTTTGGTTTCCCATCGTCATTCCCTCACACGCCCCTCTTCAATTGTCCGTCTTTGTGTGAGCCATCAACAGGAACTCAGAATCATCAGTCTTCAAGACTTTTTATTTATCTCATGTCCACTTTTAGTTTATTTCCTTCCATGTTTTTTCATGACATTTTGTTCTGACTTGGCTTCTTTCCCTCAGTCTAAGTAGGAGGGGAATCATTTGGAGGAGTTGTGTTCACGGCACAGGTTTTTGCGATTGTGGTGGTGTGGGTGTGTCAGGGCCAGGTGTTGATGGCGTCTAGGCAAGGTGGTGTGACGTGCAGGGAGGTAAGGCAGGTGATGCTTTAGTGTGCACAGCTCCGCTCAGGCCTGCTATCTGCAAGACCCCATGTCTGTCCTTTTGCTCACCTCTGTGCTTTGTCGCTATGTGAGGCATCCAGATGCCTTGGTTACGGCTAGAATGACATTGCTTCATGCATGCCAAACATAAAGTGTTTTTGTGAGTGTCCGCTTTAGTTTTCTTTCCCCTTACTTCTCCCTGTCTCTTTGTTTTCTGAAGTTCTTTTTTTCATGTTTCTTTGTTACATTTCTTTTTTCTTTCTAAAACCTTTCTTCTTGCATGACTAATTTTTAATGTTTTTTAACCACATTCTCTCAACATTTGAAATGCAATGTTTTAGTTTTGCATTAATCAAAGTAGTATTTTATTTGAGAGACATGTAGATTTTCATATTGATTTCATTTCCTCTGTAATCATTTTGCTGTATGAGTTTCATTAGTTTCTGCTCTGATCATCAGGTAGTCGTAGACTACTGTTAAGTACAGTACATGTAGTTCATTAAGAGAAGGTTCTGAGGAGCTCTTATAGCTGAAACTCAAACAAATGTTTAATAGTTAAAAGTTAAATGTTATTATCTACCTGTTAGACTCGAAATATATAACTTCTTTAAGGGGGTCTCTCAAATGAATATTAAGGGAAAGGTGCCAAACACTTAACGGCATCTATTAATCTGTATTCTAGGAACACAAAAGCATTTATTTAAAGGAAAAAAAAAAAAAAGCAAAGCTCTGCACATTGGACAACAACATTAACAACTCGTTTTTTTACCATTTGTCTCTGTGTCACTTTCTATACTACCCTTTTATCCTATACTTTGGTTACCATGTACACAGGCGGGATGCCGCCTACTCCTCAAGCAGTCCAAATCGCAGGACAGAAGCAGAACCAGCAACAGTATGACCCATCCAAAGGACCTCCAGTGCAGAATGCAGCCAGCCTGCACACTCCGCCTCCTCAACTGCCTGGCAGGTTGCCACAAGGTGCCCCTCCTATGACAGGATTGCCCATGGCACTTGCCCAGCAGGCTCAGTTAGTAGAGAATCCAACTCAGCCAGGTGGTCAGCTGCAGGCACAGGTGAAAGTGCAGACAGGTGCCTCTGTCCTGACCACAGTGAACCCCCACACACAGCTCCAGGCCCAGCTGCAGCAGCAGATGCAGTCAGGTCTTCATCTCCAGTTGCAGCCCCAGCAGCAACAATCCCAGGCCATTCTGCAGTCCGGACAAGCGGTCAGTTTGTGTGAAGTAGTCAGCCTCCATGCAAATGACTAAAAGACGATCCTGTAAACTTGATATTACCAATGTTTTTCCTTTGCTCCACAGACAGTGGCACTTGCTCGCCCCGGAACAGAGTCAAACCAGGCAGTTCAGAGGATTATGACCAACTCGGTATCAATGACATCTGTGTCTCCTGCTCCGCTCTCTGCTCCCAACTCTGTTCCAGCCCCACATACTGCAAGTCCTCTTCGTCCTGTTGGTTCTAATGTCAACCCAAGCACCCAGTCAAAAATGACTGGAACCAATGGCATATCAGCGGTCAAAATAGGTGGCTTTGGTCAAAGCACAGCCATTCAGCCTTCACAGGAGGGTTCTCAAGATAAGCAAGTGGAACAGGCCAAATTGGTGAGTACCTTAGTTTGGATACAGATGTTAACAGGTGGTTAAAAGCCTTGCCTGGAAAAGATTTGGTGCCTTTTAATGTTGTCATTGCACATTTTTTGTTCTTTTCAAGTTTGTGCTATTCCATATTAACAATTCCTGTTGATGTCGATTATTTTAATTTTTTTTTAATGTTCCATTGTTGTGCGTTGTCATAAATGTATTTGGTAAGTTTTAATCTTATAAGCATGTAAAGTCTAATGGACCAAATGGATTGACAGGAGAGTCAAGTGCATCAACGCATATCTGAGCTAAGGAAGGAGGGCCAGTGGTCTGCCAGTAGGCTCCCTAAGCTTGTGGAAGCCTCACGTCCAAAGTCCCACTGGGACTATCTCCTGGAGGAGATGCAGTGGATGGCAGCTGACTTTGCACAGGAAAGGAGGTGGAAGGAAGCTGCTGCTAAGAAGGTATGGCAAACATATAATTAACTGAAGAAAAGAAGAGTAAATCACAAATTGACACAAAAACAAAAAGGAGGAAACCCTCAGAAAGACAAACTCGTGTCTTGTGTGTCTCTGCCACAGCTTGTTCGCACATGTGCCCGTTATCATCAAGAGCAGAAGAAAAGTGAAGAGCGATCAAAGAAAGAAAGGGAAATTCATCTTCGTCACATTGCCAGCACAATTGCCCGAGAGGTGGAATTCTTCTGGTCAAACATTGAACAGGTGTGTTTGTTTATTCTTACTTGTAAAAGTTTCAGGACTTATAAAGAACTGTTTTTAGCAGCATTTAAATGAAACCCTTTTCCCATCAGGTCGTGGAAATCAAACTCCAGTTTGAAATTTATGAGAAGAGGCTCAAAGCACTTGGCTTACAAAAAGCCAAAGGTATGTCCCATCAAGCAGGTATTGAACATGAGAGACAGAACATTTCCTCTGTATCATTAGCTTTTACTTTCTGTTGCTTCTTGTTCCAAGATAATACATGCCGGGTTATCTGACCTGTGACATTTCTTTTTGTTTTAAACTTGCTCCACTTGCTTTACAGTATCTGGTCACTCAGCAGCTGAGAAGGCTGATAAAGAGGTAAGTACTGCACTGGCATACCAATTAATGATATAGAAGAATATATTGTATCTAAGATAAGAGTTTTACAATTATTCATTTCATTTTGTAGCAGGTGACCACTTCAATTAGAAAACGAAAAGCAAGTTTGTCCTTGGTTGATGAAGATGGTAAGTGTCAAATAATCAAGGTATATATGATTTAAAACAGGAAATAAAAAACAAGGATTTATAAAGACTGATTTTCCTTTTAGTTACAGATGAAGAGAGCACCATCGAGGAACAGGAGGGCATGGAAGGGGAAACGGACCACAAAGCAGAGTTGGTTGACCTTGCCAAAGATGGTACTTACTTTAATCTTTCTCTGTAACTACGCTGTGTTTGAAGAGTCAGGATAAAGGAAGAAAAATTTATTAGTGTGATACTGTCTTGCTACTGCTGTGTTTATTCAGTTAAATTAGTTTTTGGTGTAATCTAATGGTGCTTAAAGGGACAAGCCTTTATAGAGACTAGCTGATTTCATAAACTCCACTGTGAGCTTTGAGACACAACACCACACACATATGTCATGTGCAGGCTGTGCCTCAATTAAGAATGTTGGTTATAAGAACTCGTAAACATAAGCAACCACCCTCAACTGTATACCTACCTCTTAAAACACAACTGACATGCTTACTTGGAAACCTTATTCGAAGAGTTGTACTCTTGAGGTCTCTAAAAAAATGCAAATTTGTGGTATTTAAGGAATTTAGACACTTTTCTTCTATTTGAACTTCTGTTTTGTTTTTATTGACTTCACATTGCAGTGCAGAGAGATCTGATCAATGAATTTAAATTTTGACCCACCACGGCTCTAAACTGTGACAGAAATTTTGAAACAGCTTAGGTAGTATGCAGGCTGAGAGATAGTCATGTCAGGTGATTGTGTACCAAATGTGATTAGACAGGTAATTTAATATTCTGACATTCCACTTTTCACAAATTATGCATCCAGTTTTACAGACAAGCATCACCTCTTGCTGGAGCTCCATAGTAATAGTATTGAATTATCATAATTTTTCCACCTCTTCCACCTCTAGGTTGAAACAGCCTTGTAAATGGTGGATCTTGTTTGGCCACAGGATGGTGATGAAATACGTTGGCAGTTATATAGATGATTGAACTAGATTAAATTACTAATGCACATAAGTGTACACTTTTTAGTTTTTTGCTACTTGGTTAATTAAAACCAGCAACTATGACGATTATTTATCTTTGTTTCATTTTATTTAATGAAATTATTTTGTATTCGTCTTGCAGCTGAGATGCCCCTGGATGTTTTGGTGAAGCAATATGCCGGTGCCTATGCCGACAACTTTGATTGGCCTCACCCTGGTTCTCACAGTGATGAGGATGAAATGGAAGAGACTGAAGGTAAATTTGTAATTATAAAGTGAAACTGTGCAGATAAGCTGACTTTTTTGGGGGGGGCATTTGTGAATGATGAGATTCCAAAATACCTCTAATTACTTTTTATTTTCTAGAAATACAATGTGTTATCAGTCCACCTGAGGCTGTGCTGATTGACTCCCTTCTGAGTGTGGACCAGTACCGTGGTGCCGACAAAGCCGCTTCGTCTGACTCTGATGGGAAACCCTGCAAAGACATAGCCGAAGTAGCTGCAGCCACAGAGCTCATCCTGCCCAAGGGCAGCTTCAGAACCACTTCATCTGTGAGACACATTCAAATACTCTCACACATTTAAACAAAAGAACATGTTTGTTTTGTTTTTTCAAACACATTTTTTTATTCTTGTTATTTTTTTACTAGACCCGCAGCCCAGCTCCTTTTCTGCTGCATGGGTTTCTGCGTGAGTATCAGCAGATTGGTGTGGACTGGCTTGTAAGCCTTTACAAGAAGCACCTCAATGGCATCTTAGCTGATGAGACCGGCCTTGGCAAGACTGTACAGACAGTTGCTTACATGGCCCACTTGGCTGGGCAAGAGGGTGTGTATGTTTTTTGTTTTGTTTTAAAATTATGAACCTTTTTCCTTTATTTATAAATTTTGACTGGGATAAAGAAACAACCCTTTTTTGGCCACAGGCGTCTGGGGGCCCCATCTCATTGTGGTAAGAACATGCAAGTTATTAAGTTGGGAGGTGGAGTTCAAGCGTTGGTGTCCTGGGCTTAAGATCCTCTTGTACCTTGGCAACAGAAGGGAACGGAGGTCTAAGAGAAGGGTAATTTCTTGTGTATTTAAACACAATAATATCATTAACATGATATTAAAAAGTGCTTTGAGGCGACTGTTGTTGTGATTCAGCGCTATATAAATAAAATTGAAGTGAACTGAAGAAAAAGCACTTTTTAAGTTAGCTGCTGTACATGGTTTTTGATCTGCAGTGGTGGGGAGAAGCCAACAGCTTCCATGTATGTGTTACATCCTACAAGTTGCTGATGAAAGACCAGAGTCATTTTCTAAAGAGAAGGTGGAGGCACCTAGTCCTGGATGAGGTGCAGCTCATCAAAAACATGACGGAGAAACATTGGGAAACAGTTTTTGCTCTCAGAAGGTAAGCTGTGTGATGATAGTCAATAATGTGCATGTTGTTTTGGGTGAATCGATTCTCTGCTGAGATAAATTCAATGTGAGAAACTTTAAGGCTGTCTCTATGACATTGCCTAATATTTTACTGGATCATTAAAAAATTGCTCAGCTGACTGAATTAATGACAGGGATATTTCTGTGCATTTTCCAGTGAGCAACGGATTCTCCTCATCAACACTCCTCTACAGAACACTCTTAAGGAGCTGTGGACCATGATCCACTTCCTTTTGCCAGGAATCACCAGACCGTACTCTGATTTTCCTGTTAAGGCAGGCACAGACCAGAACCAGGACTACTGCCACAAGCTGGTCATCCGCCTACACAGGGTGGGTATGCCACCAGCACTCTTCTATGAATCTGTGTTACCGTGGTGTTTCCCTTAAATTAAATATGAAAACCCTCTTACTCTTAACTGTAGATGATTCAACCTTTCATCCTGAGGCGCTCCAAAAGGGATGTGGAGAAACAGCTTCCCAAGAAGTACGAGCACATCCTAAAATGCCGACTGTCCAACAGACAGAAAAGCCTTTATGAGGATATCCTCACTCAACCAGGGTAAAATATTTACCCCTCTCTCACAGTTTCTTTTGACACACAGCCCAGTTTTTGGTATAATGAAGTTTTTGAAAAATATTAAAAGTACATAATGAACTGTAATTAGATGATTCTTTTGATTTCTACTACTGTGTATTGTGTGTCCATGAGACATCAGATTTATTTTGAGCCAAGTGTCTTTTTGGTCAGAAAAGATACTTTATAATTGGAAATACCTTTTATTGTGTCTGTTTGGAGACAAACTGTATGTGTCAAGGGAGACAAGTTTTGCACATGTCAGTCTTCTAAAATTATTTCTTCTATGTGGCTGTGTTCCCCTAGAGCTCAGGAGGCACTGAAAACAGGTCATTTTGTCAGCGTGCTGCAGGTTTTGATGCAGTTACAGCGAGTTTGTAACCATCCTGAGCTGGTGGCACCCAGAGTTACCAGTAGCTCCTATTTCTTCTCCCCCCTCGAATATAACATGCCATCACTGGTGCTGGGAGCAATTCAGACTGATTTGAGTAAGGTAAGTGTTTTAGTAGCACTGCCAGACGTCGTTAATGTTAATGGTAACAAGATCAATCAGTAAGTACCGTAATAGAAAGTCAATCCATGATAAATTTGGATAATGAGTAATTTTATCATCACTCTACACTGTTCCACTTCTAATGTTTTATCTTTTCCTAACTTATTATCTCCATAGATTGCCAACCTGTCCATATTTGATCTGATCAGTAATGAGAACAGACTGACCCGATATCAGACTGAAGAGGCAGTACCCAAACTAAAGGTCACTCAGCAACTCATAGAAGAGATCTACAACAATCCAGATCCACCGCCAAGGCCCAAACCATGTCCAATAAAACCCATGAGGTCTGCAATATAACCTTCAAATGCCCATATAGAATGAAATGATCTATGTGAAGATCTTAAGAAGTTTTAAAATAAAAATGTAATTTCAGTATTATGGTATATTGAAATCCTGTGCATTTGTTTTTCTCTGATTAGATTGTTTCAGCCAGTGCAGTATGGCACAAAACCAGAGGGTCGCCTTGCCGCCTTTGCAAATGCAGCAGGTCAGCGTCCTCCAACGAGCTCTCCTGCTACTGGCACCTCTCCTTCCATCACCAGTCAGGCAGGCCAGACCAGGGGCAAGTCCCCAGTCAGCACTTCATCGACTGCAGCCACTGCTCCTGGTAAGATTATTTCTGGGGCAGTATCCAGTATAGGACAGGACATTAGATTTTCACATTATCTAAAGGATTCCTGGTGGTGTCCACATCAGACTTAAACAGTACATTTCACCCCTCTCATATTGTTTTTTTTTTTTTCTTCACCTGTACATAATGTGCCTAGTTTTAAGCTTGTGATGTATGCAGTGTTATTTTGCATGATTTGGAATATAAGTGAGCCTAATGTACTACGTCATACTTAAAAACTATTAATAGATAGCCTTAGAGTCATACATTAGTGTTTGCAGCTCTTTAAAAACTGTAGATGTTTGTTCTTCAACTTTTTGGAGAGGTTTGGTGTACTTTCACTGAAAAGTTTTGCTTTAAGATTTCATATATTTAAATTTATACTTCCATGCAGCAGTGGTGGGTTGGCAATATTGTTTTCCCCTGATAGCAGTACAACCTTTATGGCAAGGCTGAATATAACACTTGACTACTGGTTTCTGTCCTCAGTGACGACTGAGGATTAAGGTAAAGTCATTATGTTTTAACAGAGGATACAATGAAAAAAGTAATAGTAATGGTAGACTCGTCCAATGAAGAGCTGGAGGCAAAAGTCAAACACTGCAGCTGTTACTGAATACACCTTTACACATCAAGCTGACACTTTGAACACACACATTTCCCACCATTCCAACTTTTACCATAGTGGTACACAAAATTCACAGATCAGTAGTCAGTGCTCAGTTTTTCAGTTGTTTCATATCAATGAACAAATGCAATTATTACATTGACATATTTTTCATTTATATGAAAAAAAAAAATTCAGGTTCACATTGAGGTTTCTCTATTTAACTATAATTTCTAATCTAATAATTCTTTCCTGTCAACATTAGCAGTCCTTGACCCATGTCAAGTTAATGTCCATTAAGAGAAGTACACCATAAGTATAATTGCCCAAGTGTATGTAAACAGTGAGGACACAGCCATCTATTTAGTTAAGTCTGGGCTCCATATGGCAGCCAATTAAATGACCAGTACAGTGAATACAGAGACCCAGTTTCCTGACCTGCAGGCCATACCCATAAAGAGTGTAAATTCATACATTAAACAAGATTCATTGACATTGCACACCATCTTCCATCTTTCATTCCAAACCCTGACAAGAGCTGGTGAAGTATCAAATAGTTACAGATGAAAGTTATGCCCGACTATTCCCATTTCTGTAATGCAACTATGTCATTCTTTGGATAACTGGACATACCCAGCTGAAGTGTATCCATTCTTTCTGTACTGAGTAGTTGGGACCAATGCACATATTTTAAGTAAAACTGTTTGCAGTTATTATCATTGACATCAGTAACAGCCCAAATAGTCATTGCTGAGTTGGCCCACCACTGCTGAATGAAGTTATGGAGAAACTGTTTGATCATACTGATTTGACTAAATATGGGGTTACCCCTAACATGGAGTCCCATACCCCGTTGCCTTGTACTTCACAGTGGTTGGAGCAGCAGCTCAGAGAGCCCAGGCTACTACTCCTGTCAGCAGCAGCAACAGCACTGCAGCCTCCTCTGGGAATAGTGGCATTGGACAGCATGTGTTGGGGGCTGCCCCTGTGGCCTTAGGCCAGAGTTTAGCTGGCACAGTTGTGGGATCTGTTGCTCCCAACAACCAGCCTGGATTAACACAGGTCCCCAGGCCGACTTTAGCCCCCAGCCATGCCATCCAGCCCAGCTTATTGTCCCAGAGGCTCATTCTTACATCCCAGGCCCAGGCACGCTTGCCTAGTAAGTGGCCTGCCCTCCCCCTCTGTCTCAGCATTTTCCCTCCACCTCTGGCACTACAGTACTGGCTGCTCTTCACTGAAGCCTTTACTCGAGGCACTGCTGATATGTGTTCACTCAGGAATTCTGGTTAAATATCTTGTATTGATTATGGTGGGGGGGAAAAAAGTCCTCTAAAATTAGATCTGCAGCCATATCAGCAGCATCTCCACAGCCACAGCATTCCCCAGTTTCTTTCTCAAAACCTGCATGTACACTATGAATGTACACCACTGCACTATTTAACTTATGTTATATCCTCGCACTTCCTTATAATATTTTTTTCTCCCACGTACTAATATTCTTTTGTCTCTTGCATCAGCCCAGCTGCAGGAAGAAATCCCAAAGCTTTGTTTCTGTTTTTGTTGTCTTTTTTTTTTTTTTTTTTTTTTTTGTTTCATTTTTAGC
>VVHJ01002300.1:0-13924 GCA_015107715.1 Tylochromis polylepis | reverse complement strand
AACAGAAGTGTGTGTGAGTGCCTCCCTTGGCACTGACATCATCTGTCTGTGTGTCTGTCAGGGGGTCGATGAGGTTGCACTTTCCATCAAGGTCATTGTTCTTATGTTCAGATAACAGAATATATATATATATATATATATATATATATATATATATATGCCATGTGTTCTTGTATGCTTTTTATGCCAAACTATAAAAAATGACCCTTCAGAGGGAAATAAAACGCTGCTGAATAACATTCAATTAAATGAGAAGCAGCTTTTACAGTCCATTTCATAATTAAAGGCCTTCTCTGAGTGAATGCCTTCTTTAGATGGTGCATATTAATGATGCATGATGACATGAATCTTACTGACACCCGGGGGGCAAGTAAGAGGTTGGAGCTGGAGCAAATGGGACGTAAATGGAAACATCTCTAAATAAAGATGCTTTTGGTCAAAGCATCATGCATTTCTACTCATGTTTACAGTGTTTCAAAAGGAAGAGTATTCCTTTAAAAAAAATAAATAAATCACACTGATTAAAGAAATGTAAGGTATGCTGTCTGCCTGTTCCACCAGATCCTGTCTATAGGAGTGTTGGACATCTTTGGCTTTGAGGATTATGAGAACAACAGTTTTGAACAGTTCTGTATCAACTTCGCCAACGAACGGCTTCAGCACTATTTCAACCAACACATCTTCAAACTGGAACAGGTAATGTTACTGTTTTTCCTTTCCATTGCTTTTCTTTCCTCCAGACAATGATCATTGTGCAGTCGCTGATAACACGTCATTGCATTTTGTGTGTAGCTGGAACTACGATGACGCTAAACACGTGCAAACATTCAAACAGGATCTGCTTCTCCACGTCTGCATATGCACTGATGCCAGTTTGAGCATTGTTGTTACATGTTCCTAAAAAATGCCTTTAGGTTCCTTTTCAAAGGGGTGAGGTGGCAGGACATTAGTAATTTTTTCTGATGTGTGACGTGTGGCTTCCTCTTTAGTTGAACCTCTGAACGCAGTATGTTAAAGAGCTGCTAGAAAAAAAGTGCTTTGATGTGCAAAATCAGTGCAGGTTCCTTTTAAGTCAGATGTGTCAGTACATGTGTCAAGGTCTACTTCATTTACAGTCAAACAGTAAGTAAGTAAGTAAGTAAAACTTTATTTGTGTAGCACCTTTCAAGATATAAAATCACAAAGTGCAATGCATAAAAAACAAAACAAGAGAAATTAATAAAAAGCAGATTTTAAAAGATATGTTTTCAGTGGGCTTTTATAAGAGACCACAGAGTCCACCGATGTCAAATCCAAAGGAACAGAGTTCCAGATTCTGGGGGCCACTGAACAGAAGGCTCCGTCTCCTTTTGTTTCTAGCTTAGCGTGGGGCACCATTAGCAGGCCCTGGTCACAGGACCTCAGGGACCTACCAGGGACATATGGGTGCAGAACCCCTCTGATATTACCTGGTGCCTGTCTGTGAAAAGCTCTTCAAGTCAGTAAAAGAATCTTAAATTCCACTCTGAAATAAACTGGAAGCCAGTGTAGCTGCATCAAGATTGGAGTCACATATGAGTCACATTGTGTTGTTTTTTGTCAGAAGCCTGGCAGCAGCACTAAGAGGTACAAGTATCTCCTTTATCCCAGACATGCATTTTTCTGGTGCAAAGATAATTATTTCAGTTTTGTCTTGATTTAGTTGAAGAAAACTGTTAAATGGTAGATGGCAGACAGTGTCTAGGCACTTTCATAAACTGTGGCGTTTAGACATTTCATTTGGGTGAAATTAGGTGTACAACTGAATATCATCTGCATAGCAGTGATAAGAGATGTCCTTACAGCTTGACAGACTGTGTCCAAGAGGGAGCAAATACAATAAAAACAGCAGAGGCCCCAAAACAGAACCTTGGGGTACACCAAAATGAACTGGATAAGGGGGAGATCTGTACTTAGAAGTAGCGACAGAAAACGATCTGTCAGATAGGTATGAAGAGAACCCCTCTAAGGCAGATCCTGAAAAGGTGAGGTAAGGTCCAACATGAGCAGCAAAGAACAGTTTTCCTTGTCACTCTGCATCAAAATGTTATTTGATACTCACAGAAGAGCTGTTTCAGTTGAATGAAATCTACAAAAACCTGACTGAAAGTGGTAAAGAATGCTGTGCTGATCCAGAGCAACAGTTAACTGGTTGACAGTCCCCAGCAGCACCATGCAGAGGCATTGTAAAGCAGTGATTACACTCTGTTGTGGATAGAGAGCTTGAGAAAAAACAGCTGAGTAGTCATTCCTCTGATAGCTCTTCGAACTCTATTCAAAGGGTACATACATTCTTGGGTTGAGTCTGCAGGGTCACAAAAAATTAGACCTCCTTTCAAAGCCTGTTGCTTTCATCTGAAGATGAAATTTATGTCACTCACAGCCACTCTGGGCCCCCCTCAAGACATACAGATGGCTTACTACGTATGCCACTTTTGGCCCACAGGGTCCAAGAGCCCATTTTTGAGATCTTAAAGCAGCACTTCAGTGACACTGCCTGTTTAAGCATGCCTTTAGCAGATTTTTATGCAACATTACCCAACTTAGGTGAAACCCCGTTTGATTACTGACTCAGGTTGAACAGAGCCATGGAGGTGACAGAAGACTGCCTCAAAAGACAAAATAAGTCCTTTGCATATCTGACAAAAGAGCTGACTGCTATGTTTATCCGTCACTGCCCGGACTCAGAACTGTCTCTTATTTTCAAGTGTAAGCCCCTGCAGCAGGGGACGGTTGCTGATGTGCACGAGAAATTGCTGGAGCATGGCAAAGACCAGAAGTGCACCCCTCAGCTTAGTGCAGCCAGTGCCTTGAGTTTTCAGCGACAGGAGGTGAGTCCTAATGTGCAGCACGTGACATGCAGCAGTAAGTGTACCACACCATCACCAACCTCTACCTCAGCACCACCTATCAAACTTAATGCACAAACACCTACTGATCGTCTTGATCATGTGATAGCCCTGTTAGAGAAAGTCCTGGAGGGACAGCCTCGACAACCAAAGCTACCTGCTAAAGATGATGTAAGGGCCCTCTGGAACCAAACACACAAAATTGTGCCTTGTGTAATTTGTGGTGACACTGAACACTCTACCTATTACCACTGTAGAGTCCATCAGCTGTGCTTCATCTGCCATGCTGACAACCACACACGGGCCCCAGGGCCGTGTCTACCAGAGCGAGGGGGTCTGAATCAGCCGCCCAACAGCTGAGAAACTAGAAGGCCTACATGTGGAGGGGGCAAGTGTTAGGCCTGAAAGTGCCCCCCAAGAGGATAATTTTGATGATTTGGAGTCTGTATACCATACTGTTTGTGAAGAGTGCCAACTAGGACAGTGACCCATTCTTCAGAACACACACAGACTAAAACAGCATGATGAACTGTTCTATGAAAATGTGACCCTAGGTGGCAAAGTATCAGTTAAAGCGATGCTTGACAGTGGCTCTATGGCCTGCACCCTCAGCACCAATGTGATGCCCCAACTATTATGTCACGCAGTGCCACAGACCTCCACCTTGCAACCCACTGATGTCGTCCTGATTGGCTGTGGTGGTTTGAGGACAGTTCCAACAGGTGTGTGTGACATTACGGTGGAGACGTATGGCTGTAAAGTTGTTGTGCCAATGTTGGTGGTTGCAGGGCAGAGTGAAGACCTCATTCTGGGCAGCAACCTTATGAGACATCTGGGTAATCACCTGAGGGAAGAAGGAGATTTAGGAGAGGAATGTAGCAAGACCCTGAGTGCTGAAGAACTGTCTGATAAAAATCTGCTGAGTTCAATGTCAGGAGTGGTGGCCCCAGGGCATGTTGGTGATAAGATTGGAATTGTCAACCTAAAGAGAGCTGTAACATTAGAGCCCTTGACAGAACACCTAGTTTGAGGCAGGCTGCAGCTAATGAACAGTGGGGAGGTGGGCAGTGCTGTAGTTATAGAACCCACGGGGTCAAGGTCCAGGCCGAGATCAATTATGGTTGGAAGAACTGTGGCACATCTAAAAAGTGATGGGTGGCTCCCTGTGAAAGTGCTGAACCCCTTTGACAAGCCAATGACCCTGAAACAGAACATGAAGTTGGCTGACGTGTTCCCCTGTGCAGCGGTGGAGAACTTCAGCCCCACTGGCTCCTACTTGCAACAAAACATATAACTGTCTACTGGCTCATCTTGGTGCCATGATGAGCAGAGTCTAGTCACCGATGTTTCCACCCTGCCTGATCATCCATCTTCACAGGAAGTGACACGTTGTTGTAGCCCCTTACATGCAGTGCTACAAAATCTGGGGCTGTCTGATATTGACATTGATTCATGTGCAGTTTCACCGGCAAAGAGAAAGTAGTTGGCTTCATAGCCCAGTTTGAGTCCATCTTCTCAAGGGACAAGCTGGATTGCGGCAAGGCTAAAGGCTGCCTACATCGAATTCAAGTTGTGGATGACAAGCCATTCCGGTTGCCATGCGGACGTGTGCCCCCAACTCATTATGACAAACTAAGACAGGCTCTGAAGGACATGGAGGAATGGGAAATAATTCTGAAGTCTTGCAGTGAGTTTGCATCACCATTGGGTTTAGTTTGGAAGAATTCTGGTGAGTTGAGAATTTGTAATGACTTTCGCTGGCTTAACGCGAGAACTGTCAAAGATGCCCACCCACTTCTGCATCCGGCTGATGCACTGGCTGCTTTGGGAGGAAACGGATTGTTCTCTACAATGGACCTGACTTCGGGTTATTATAATATGGAGGTGCATGAGCAGGACCGTAAGTACACAGCATTTACGTCACCATTTGGATTATACGAATATAATCCTATGCCACAAGGATTCTGCAACAGTCCAGCGACCTTCATGAGGATAATGCTAGGCATTTTCGGGGATCAGAACTTCCTCAGTGTGCTGTGTTATCTTGATGATGTCCTAGTTTTTGCTCCCACAGAAGAAGTGGCACTGGAGCGCTTGCATATGGTGTTCCAGAGACTCCAGGCTCACATTCTCAAGTTGGCTCCAAAGAAGTGCCATTTTCTGAGACAATCTGAAACTCCTGGGACACATTGTTAATGCTGATGGAATACTGTCAGACCCTGACAAAATAGCATCCATTACATCCCTTACAGAGGGAGACTTTATGGAAGAGGTTATAAGTGTTCCATCCGAACGGAAGGTCCGCTCATTCCTGGGGAGATGTTCTACCAACAATTTATTGAAAACTGCTCATCCATCGCGAAACCTCCGTTTCGGCTGACATCTGGGGGTAAAGGCCCTTGTGGTCCACGGAGAAAGTGCCGGCTGGTGCGTACAAAGCTGTGTGAAGAGGACTGAAATGCAGGACAGCTTTCTATGAGCTGAAGCAGGCCTTGTTGGATCGAGTGCTCCTGGCCCATCCAAACTTTGAGGAGCCCTTCCTACTCTCTGTTGATGCCTCCAGCAGTGGCCTTGGTGCTGTGTTGTCGCAAGTTCCTGCTGGGGCTTCTACATCAAGACCGATCGCCTTTCCCAGTAAGACGCTCAGTCATGCACAGTCCAAGTACCCAGCACATAGGCTGGAGTTCTTCGCGTTGAAGTGGGCAGTGTGCGACAAGTTCCATCACTGGTTGAGGGGTCATGGGTTTACCATATGGACAGATAATAACCCTCTGACTTACATACTCTCTAACCCAAGACTGGATGCATGTGAGCAGAGGTGGATCGCAAAGCTAGCGCCTTTCCAGTTTGACATAAAGTACATTCCTGGTCCTAAAAATGTGGGAGCTGTCTTCCAGGCCCATAGTGAACATGAGTCCAGAGTGTGGCCACATGCTCTTCTCCTGCCTCAATGCTTTCAGACTGTGCTTACACCGAACTGGTCTGACTCTGAGCCCTTCTCACAAGATGACCTAGTGGGACACCAGCAGTGTGATGATGTGCTGTGCAAAAATTTCACTGGCCTGGTATGGCCAAACATGTGTCAGAGTATGTACGGTGCAGTAGAAGGTGTGTTATTAGCAAGTCACCTGAGCCAGAGGCACTCTCTAGAGCGCCTCTAGAGAACATCAGAACATCAGAGCCCCTTGAACCGGTCTGCATAGATTTTTGGTCTGCGGAGGATTCGGCAAACAAATCAGTGGACAGGCTTGTGATCACAGACCACTTTACAAAGATGGCTCAGGCCTTTCTATGCCCCAATCAGTCTGCTAAGGCAGTAGCACACCAACTCTGGCATAACTACTTCTGCATCTACGGGTTTCCAAAACGCTTACACTCGGATCAGGGAGCTAATTTCGAGAGTGCACTCATTGCCGAACTATTGAGTGTGGCAGGTGTCAGAAGTCCCACACGACCCCATAACATCCAATGGGACACGGCTCCTGTGAGAGGATGAACCGCACCTTGGGCAACACAATTCATCCGTTACCCCCAAGAGCCAAGCAAAGGTGGCCTGATGCACTGAACGCTCATGTTTGCGTACAACTGTACGGTTCATGAAACGACTGGCTATGCGCCATCTCTTCTGATGTTTGGCAGAGTGCCAAGACTGCCAATTGATGTGATCTTTAGCTCTGTTACTGACCACCATGACATCACAGACTGTGATCGATATGTCCAGACACTGAGTAGGAACCTCAAGGAGGCCATGGATTTAGTGCAGGTGGTGGCAAGCAAAAATTTGAAGTGTCACACAGACCTCTACAACTGGAATGTGCGGGGGGGCCCCAGTAGTGATTGGTGATCGTGTCCTCTTAGCCAAGAAAAAGGGACGTGGCAAAAGAAAACTTGCCGATCGCTGGGAGGGTGTTGTCTATACAGTTGTTGACAAAAATGATGAGAGTCACACCTTTAAGCTGATGGATGCTTCCACAGGGCAAGTGAAGGTTGTGCATCGCAACCTGATAATGCCAGTGAACGTCCTTCCTCTCAGGGGTGCTTCAGTTCAGGATGATGAAGATGAGCTTTCTGAGTCTGGCTCACTGATGATGGGATGCGATGGAGAAGCTGCCTGCAACTCATCGGTGAACACTACTGAATACAGGACAAGAACTTGGGTGTCTGGCTTGCCATCTGCGGTGTCCAGCGAATCGCTGATGACTGAGGTTATTCAACCGGAAGGCAGCATTGTGGAGCATCAGCTTTCCTGTACCAATGTTCCCATTGTTGACACTGATGTGCAAGAAAACTGGTGATCAACAGTCTGACCTGCTCATGTCTGTGGCCGCAGGTACATTCTCCTCTGTTCTGGAGCTGGCAGTTACTACTGACTGTGACCCAGACGATGCAGCTACTATTGAGGGTTACGTCTCAACCACAGCTGTGCTGCCCAGTGTAGACCCGACTGATGCTAGCGCGGTTGTAGAGACCAGTGCTAGATTGAGGGTGGGATGGTTACTTAACTGGCATATTTTGTTTTTTGGGGTTTCTTTTTCTCCCTGTATGTGTGATGAAGGGGTCTGGCCAACTTCTTCTTCTACTGGTCCCTTTGGGAATAGTCCTCTGACTGGGTTTTCTTTGTAACTGTACGACCTGGTATTGCTGAATGGATTTATCACATGTTGATAGCTGTTGATTAGCTATTGAGAATTTTTTTTTTTAGGATTGTTGGGTTTTTGTCCTCTATTCAACTATGGTTACTGTGGTGTTTGTTTTTTTAAGGGTGCTTATTTTGTTTGTAATGTTTGTTTATTTGAGTGTGCAAGTGGAATTCGGCAGGGGGGAATGTAACAGTGTTTATATGGTATTATTCCACTTGGCACAGATGTCAGTGCAATGGGGAAACATTGCTGTTTCTGTAGCAGGGAATTCTGATTGCTGAGGATTCTCCATCTGTATTAGGACTCTACAAAGTGCTCAATTGGGATAATATGGTGTTAAGATTTCTTTGAGATATTCAGATTTTATTAAAATCAGTTCAGGAGTTAACACGGAGTATATTGTATATTGTAAGCAAATTTTCAGTTGTTTTCTGATACAACTGAACAAGCCAGTTAACTGGTTTGTGCTGCTCTGAATTTATATTTGAATATCAGGTGTGAAAGATTTTTTTGCAAACCTCCTAACTGATTCATTATTTCATCTTTTCAGTCTTACAGATGAACTCAAAATAAAAATGCTCTTTTGAAATCTGGTAGAGATGTGTTTCTTCAAACTGAAATGCTGTGAGTTGTGGCTTTACAAGTTCTGGTTCCCATAGAAACAAGGTTGTTAGAGCCTGGAGATACACACTTTTAGAAAGTTTGAAAACATATTAAGCAAAAAAGAAAAGAAAAGAAAAGTGAACCAATAACTCTTTTTGAAAACTCTTCAGAACCAACAGACAGCCATGTCTTTGAGGCCCAGAAGCCAGAAGCTGTTTTCACAGTAAGTTTATGTGGAGTGTTTCTACTGTTTTTGTATGTGAAGCCCAATTCGGTGAATGTGATGTATGCTAATTACTTTTTACTATTCTTGCAGGAACAAGCGTGGTTTGGGGGAAAAGAAGAAAACCCATGACCAGAGTGTTGACCAGAAGGGAGAAAGACAGCTGGCAGAGCTTAAAGCCAAGTATGAGGAACGGGCACAGGTGTGAATTTCTCACTGGCATTTCTGGCAATTTAAGGTTTATCAGGTAGCCAGTGTTAATGGTACATTAATAGGTAGTATATAAAAAACATAGCAAAGTGAAGCTAATGTGGTGTTTTGTGTATTGGATTTTTGAACTCATGTTTATGCAGTATTTTGGTGTCTGAGATATTAGTTCAGATTATTGGTTATAATTTCAGTTTTGCTGTTTTCATTAGTCTTTAATTCTCTGGTTTCTCGTTATAGTGGTAATGCCTTTATCTTTAGTCCTTTGTTCTTGTCGTGTGTTTTTCTGTTTGTGTTTAGTATTTCTATTTCTATTCTTAGGCCAGTTCTTGGTTATAGTTTATTTGTATTTAATTCCTTTTTTAGTTATCATGCTTCCCCTGTGTTCCCTGGGCCTTCTTGTCTAGTTTTCATCTTGTTTGTGATTCCATATTTTGTTACTTCCCATTTTATTTTGTTAGTCTGTTTGCTTCCTGTGTCTTGTTTTTCCCTGGTTAGTTTCAGCTGTTTTCCCCAGTGTTTTTCGTTTTCCCCGACTACCCCAGTGTGTTTTTAAACCTCTGTTTGCATTTGTTCATTGTTGCCTTGTACTGTTTACCTGCCTGTGTGTTTCCCATGGTTCTGTGTGGATTTTTCAACTTTGTTTTTCAGTGTTATGATTTGCTTCTAAAATAAATGTCATTTTTCAGTTAGTTTAATCTGTCTCTGAGTCAGCATTTTGGTCCGCTTTCAACTTAATGCATGACATTAGTACTACACAGCCTGGCCCTAGTTCAGCTTCACTTGATATCTCTTCAATACAGATGTTTTGGTTATGAAGTAGTTGTTTCTTGAGATTCTGTTGATAGCTTTATATCATCAGTTTTAAGCTCTTTTGAAACACATAAATTCACCATAAGTACCCTTGAGGCATACTGTCCTGAAAATCATCACAAGTATTCCCATAGTAATATAAACCTTTTCTACTTTGTGTGCTTTTCTGTAGCTGCTAAAAAGTTTGAAAGAGCACACAAAGGAGCTGCAGGAGGACATTAAGAAAATACAGGAGTGCTTTCATGATGTTTTTGATGAGGTACTGTAGAAGACCATTTCACACAAGCTGGATTTCAATTTTATGGTTGGAACTGAAACTGTGTAGGATGAAGATGCTGATGATGCTCTGGAGGAAGCGAAGGTAGACAGGAAAGAGGTCATTCAAAAGGAGGCAGAGATAGACAGGTTAAAGAAAGAGTATGCTGAACTGATGGAGAGGAGAAAGGAACTGCAGCATCAGATTCAGAGTCATTCAATGTACAAGCACTTCATGGAGTGTGTGCTTAAAATAACAAAGGTACAGTATTTTTATTCCATGCTAACAATAATCAGCTAATTTAAATAAGTTTACTGGTAAAATGTTTCACAGAAAGGTGTCTCTCTGTCATTCAATAACAATAATAATGTCATCATGTCCTTATTTAACCATAAAATATTCTAAGAAAAATTCTAAAAATGAAAGCCAAACATATCATACAAGACATTTTGAAAAAAAAAAACCACAAAAAAAAACAATGCACAGTTCAAGCAGTGTTTAGTGGAGTTTTGACTTTTGGATCAAAGTAATTGTTACCCCTCAGCTGTTACAGGCTGATGGGGTATTGTCACCACCCCATTGGGTGGGTGGGCGGCGTGGATACCCAATCTGACCCAACAGTACCAAACCCAATTTAAATTTAATTATTAATGTTGTTCTTTGAGGCAACAGGAATTGTAAAGACTTTACAGGTGAGAGATGGGCACCTGATGATCTTCTGGGTGATGATGAGGACCCTTTAGAGCACTTTGTTCTCTCATGCTGCATAGCTGTCAAATCTCATACAGATGAAATATGTCAGTCTGCACTTTATGGAACAGCAAAAGAAGGACACCAGTTGTTTTTTGGTTGAGCTGGTTCTTCCAGAGGATCCTCAGGACAAGAGCAGGGACATATAGTCAGACTGGCCCAGCTGTGGTAGGGATTTAGCCCTGATGCTGGGATAGACGTTGTCCAGTGTATTTGCTCTCCTTGTAGCTGATGGAATTTAGGGATCACTGTTATTAAATCAGTATGGCTGAAGTCCTTGCTATGATGTGAACAGCCTTAGGATACATACTCTGACTGCTAATAGTGTTATGCAAATGAACAAGAGCCAAGTTAGCATCAGCATCTGATGGAATATACACAGTAGTTATCACAACAGTACCAAACACTTATTGTTTTAGAAATCTTTCAGCTTAAATATTTGACTATTTATCCATTCATCCATTCGTGACTCCCATGTTAAAATGGTCATTTTTACAGTATTAAAAAACATGTTGTTAGAGTCTGCAGGAAAATGTAGTCCTAATGCTGTGTTGAGGACCAAATAGCAGACATATGGAGGCAAGCACAGGTGAACTTAAAGAGAGATCTTTATTATCAGTCTAATAGTAGAACCCAAAAGGTAAACAAAATACAAAAAGGGGAACAATGGAAACTTGGAACTACAAAGAATCTACACTGGGGAATACAGACTAACGAGGAACAGGAAGCAAAAACAGACAATGAGATGAAAACAAAGGGGAAGACAGAAGGGTAGAGAGGAAACACCTGGGGAACACAGCTGAAACTCATAGGGGAAAATGAGACTGGGGAAAGTAAAACTGAACACTAGCCACACAGGATAGGGATTACTGAAATAAAATGGGATAGAACAATCTATGGAGCCCACCAAAGGAAACGTGATTGGTTTTTGTATGAAAACATGTGGGGAAAAACATGCTGTGTGTCAAACTCCAGCACAGAGAGCACAGAGCACCATCCTTAAGTATGTATCAATTATTAATGATGATAATAGTGATAATGATGTTAAACAGTGATTCCTCCACCAAAAACACTGAAGAAAATGCTGACATGGTGCAAGCAAATTGTGTGTATGTCTGTGTGTTACAGTTTGAAGATGTTGAGGCTCTCGCAAACTATGTAGAGAATCTACTCCATTTTCGAGAGCGGTTCTACCAGAAGGAGATTAAGGCGCAGGATGAGGTCAACCAGCAGAAGAAAGCACTGTTAACCCTGAAGGACCAACACAACTTGGTGGTAATGCAGAAAAACAATCTGCTGTCTCAGCTCCAGACCGAGCTAGAGAAGACTCGCGCCGAAGCGATCACATGGGTACCAGACAGAATCCTGGATCACGGTCCTGCAGCAGAACTAAGGCTAGGTCAAATATACATTGTGAATGGCATTAAGTTTTACTGTCTTCATACAGGAAAAAAAAGTGGAACCACATTCAGGAAACAGCTGCAAAGAAAACACTAAACTGCAAAAAATTAAGATGGTGACCCTAAACCTCTATGAAATGACATCAGATGCAATAGGAGTAAAGGAAGGAGTTGATATGAATGACACAGAGACGCAGCTGGACAAGGTAAACTCGCAGATCAGTTACTGACAAAGAGCTAGAGCAGCAGGAAATGATCAGCATAACAGACTGCTCTCTATCATCTTCTTATAGCTGAAGATGTTCTTTGAGGATGAAAATGACATACTGAAACAATATCAAGCCAGACTACATAAAGCCAGCGATGGAAAGAAGCCAAACAAGGACAAAAAGAACACAAAACCCAGAAAAAAATGAATGCATATTCAGTTTCTTGGAATACTGAATCATTTATTACTTAAAATAAAGGTTGAAAATAGAGGTTTTTGAGCTGCTTTAAAACTGAATTTTCTGAGATATGTTTTTTAGCTGTAAGTTAACTGAACATTCATGTTTAGGACAGTAAACTTCACTAATACTTGAAATTTAGATTCCATGTGCAATCAACAGCTGATTAATTGCTTTGGAAAGGCTTCTTAGTTTGTCTTCTTGACTGTATTTATTCAGTTAGCAGTGGTGGAGCATTCGAGTGGAGTGGAAAATTTCCTTAATTGCTACCTGTGACTGTTCTTGATTGATTCATTTTGTTTGAATTTTAAAAACAGTTACCTGTCACAGTTTTTTCAGTCCAGTGGCTGTTTTATCAAACAGTCACTGCAGTGTAAGTAGAATAAGGGAGTATATGTGAACCCAGCTGTCATCCTTAATGGGCTGACATCTTAGACACACAGCTCCACATCTTAATATGATAGTATTAAGGATGTACACTCTCAGTGACATCATGATGAGGCAAGACCTCATTATTTTGTCCTCATAATAAAGTGCCTTGAGGCAATTGTAGTTGTGAATTGGCATTACATACATATACATACAATACTGTACATCCAGAAAGCCTACATGCAGATGGTTTTGGGTGTCCACGTGACTGTGATGCAAATCATTGAAAACACAGAGGCCTGCACTGCCACCCTGTGGACATCAAAGAGCAATTCATTTACTCAGTGAATGAGCCCATTTATTTTCTTGGGCTGGTTAGAAGTGTTTCTAATTAATAGTTAAGTAGAAGCATGTTAGAAATTTGCTGAGGTTGTTACATCACTTAATCACAAGAACTCTAAAGATGTTTACTCAGAATGCAGCAAAGCTCACACACAAAGGCATAGAGATGCCAGTCAGCTACTGAATACAGTCCCATGCAGTTGCGAGTAAAACATCAGTGTTGATGTCTGTTAGTTTTAACTAATAAAAATTTGACATGAGATTGTTTTTGGTATCATTTCTATAGTTCCCTGTCAGCAGAACTACACAAAAACCAAGAAAAAAAAATCATTCAACTTAGCTGTGAGGTGGAGCATGTGCAAAAGTAGAAGCCGTTACATTTTGGTGCTAATGGACATTATTAAATTTGTGACATAGGCAGAGGTGGGACCAAGTCATTGTTTTGCAAGTCTCAAGTAAGTCTCAAGTCTTTATCCTCAAGTCAGAGTCAAGTCTCAAGTCAAGAAGGACAACTCTCAAGTCAAGTCCCAAGTCCAAAGTCAAGTCTTTTTGAGTCTTTAAAAAAAAAAAAAAAGAAGTTGCAATTATATGTTAAATGTAAATAATAGATCATGTGCTCTTTTTTAAATCTGCGTTTATCTCAACACCTGATGAAACAAGTGAACTTACAAAATATACACAAATTTTGAAATTGCACCTCAATTAAACTTAGCTGCAAGAATAGTCTTTCTTTAAACTATAAATTCACAGAATAAACATTCAATGAAAAATTTTTGGCTTGAGCGGGGTTTTTTTTTGTTTGTTTGTTTTTAAAAATCTGGTTAATTTGATTGGCTGTGCTGCAGCTCACGCACACACACACACAGAGTGTGGTAAGAAGGAACGAATGAACTGAATTAATGGTGCTCACTTTTTTTATATACTGTGTGTGTTAAATTTTAGATTTGGGGTAAAATATCAAGTCTTTTCAAGTAACCAGGTTCAAGTCCAAGTCAAGTCACAAGTCTT
>VVHJ01002298.1:0-12299 GCA_015107715.1 Tylochromis polylepis | reverse complement strand
TATTAAAAATAAAAACATTTTTTTTTTTTTTTTTTTAGAGTGTATGCGTCATTTTCTATATCATGTTAGAAAAGGGGCTGTTTATTCCTTTAAAGATGTTCTCTTTTTGACATACAGTTTGTAAGCTCAGTGTACAGCCATTCTCTTGAGGCCATTTACAGTAATTAAAAATGAATTCTAGACTCATCCTCGTGACCCTTACAGTTCTAGCTTCTGGACATCTGGATATGAATGTTTTGGCAGTATCGGGCTTTCAATCATTTCTGTGATGTGTTCTTTTTCTGGGATAAAATGATTGTGCAACAAACATTGTGAAGAGTAGAAAATGTACATTTTGTAGACATTCCTTTGAGCCATAAATGTAGGTACTGACTAACACAGTACAATGAGAAAGTCCAAGAAGCTCAGTGCAGATCTGGGAAAGAGTCAGAAAAGTCTCTTGGGGTCATTTCTAAAGAACTGCATACTCCAAATCCGAGGTCAGACTCAAACTTCTACGCTCAGCTGAGAGGAAATTGTACGGTGCTGGAACACCACTGTCACTGTCTGTAACTAAGTAAGTTTTACATTGCAGCAGAAAGAGAAGTTGTTGTCCAAGAAGGAAGCCCTTGCTACAAAATAAACACTATTAAACTTGACTAAATTACCAGAGGCATGCTCGGAGGAACACCAAGACCACTACCAACTGTTAAGCATGGGGGTGGTAACATCAAGCTCTGGGGCTCTTT
Source organism: Tylochromis polylepis (assembly GCA_015107715.1). Taxonomy (NCBI): domain Eukaryota; kingdom Metazoa; phylum Chordata; class Actinopteri; order Cichliformes; family Cichlidae; genus Tylochromis; species Tylochromis polylepis. Next base: position 11,571 of record VVHJ01002298.1, on the reverse strand, counting down.
TGCTGTCAGTTGAAATTGTACATTGAACAGCGTGAATATTATAATGAAGGAAACAGACCGACCGTGTCACATTTTTTCCACAAAACTTCAAACCATCAGTTGGAAATTGAATGCAACCGGGGGTTTCAACAGGGTAGTAACCTAAACATAAAATAAAGCAAGTGAGATAGATAAAACAGGTCAACTTAAAGCTTTTCGAACAACTTTTTTAAAGTCCTGACCTCAAACCAGTGGAAACTGTTTGGACCTTGCTTAAGAATGCAACCATTTTAACTGAACTCTACTAATTCTTCGTAGAAGAGTGCTCAAATATCCAACCAAAATTATTTTTTGTTTCTATTCTACGTCCTAACCGACCTTGTGACTGGAAACTCCTTTTATCCCAACACCACAATCTTCGATGAAATCACTGTTGTATGCGTCGACCTGATGTGTAGTTACCTTTCTCAGAGGGTAGGTTACAGCATAGGGTTAGGGTTAGTCAAAACTGCTTTAGTTCCCAGATATAGCGCTGTAACTCTGAGTAGTCCAAAGAAATCTTTGAAAGCCCAGTATTGCCTTGACATTCATATCCATGATGAGTGTCAGTAAACTTAAAACCACAACTGTACACATCCACCTACAGTATGGCTTATGCGAAAGAAGCACTTATAAAACAAAGGAAATCCCATTATTCAGTATTAAGTTGTCATTTTCCTGACTGAGTCATTCAGCTGGTTACTGATAACATTTTTATTGTTGCTTTGATCTGATGAAGTGCAGCCTTTCACTGAAGTGCTGTGTATGTATGGATATTTAAGATGGACGGCAGTGGCCACTTCCCTTGGTCTATAACAGCACTGCACGTAAAGTTAAATGGAACCAGAGCAGAAACACCTTTTGATGTACCTGAACAGAATCAATCTGGAATCAAATGACTGGCAACAGGTACATTTCAAATGAACTAGAACTAAACTGGTGATGGCATGTTTCTTGCTGGTTTGTTTCTAAATGTATTGCATGCTGTATTTCTAAACTTACCATATAACTAAAGCAGTGGTGTGTTGCAGTAATTACAGCCTTTTCACACCTCTGCAAGAATCTACGTTAAAAGTTTGTGACAAGGATCAGATGTTGGGACCCCAAAATAGGAGGTAATTGAAATAATGCTGTAAAATAACTGTGTCAGGTACTGTTTCTCCTTCCTGTGTTCTCTGCAGCTGTAATAAAGAAAAAAAAATTGTGGTTCGGCTTGGATGATGTCAGCATTGTAAAGGGTTTGTGCTATCAATTCAAACACTAAACCTGTCATTTGCCTGTTTAATGAAGGTGTTCACATCTTTTTTTTTTCTTTCTAGACAAAAACTTGTCTTCGAAATTAGAAACCAATGACCCTCGACAGTGCATGGATGCAAACGTACTAAACACCAGGCTCTGCAGACAGAAAGACAAAAACAAGGACGAACGCACACATAAAAAGCTTTGGACCTGAACTTATCACACACGTAGTAAGATTAGATCACACTCGCTCCTGTCTTCTTGCCAGTGTTTGCATATTATACTGTACATAGAATAATGGCGCATTCGGCTGGTCGTTGTAAACTGGCAAACTTGTGTAATTACGGATCACATGACAAACGCTTATGTACATAGTAGAAGCATTCTGGGTGCATGCTTAGGTGAAAAAAGTAAGGACCAATGAAATCTGAGGTAGCAAATTCAACCTATGATAAACTAGAATCACTCAACATGTTTTCCCTTTATGCACGAGCTTTTGATGTGACATTACACTGCTGACTTCATCATGTCAAAGATAATCCAACACAACTTTGCTGTAAGGTCACAACTCATAGCTCATGAAATTAGTAAACTGAGTTTTTGTTGGTTTTTATTTTTATTTTTTTGGTGCACTGTTCTCGTGGAAAACTTGTAAGTTTGCCAGTTTACCTGTGTGACGCTGCCTAAGCGTGCCAAATGTTCTTCACTCCCTAGCAAATCTGTACAATGTTTATGACAGGGCAGCTGATATGTTCATCAAGAAAATTCATGGCTTTTAACCCTCCAGTTCCCACCCCTGAGGTGCAAACCAGCCAATCCAGTGTGCTCTTGGGAAGTGTGGAACATTAGCTCCACCTCTTGGGTGCAGGACTTCAGGGGGAAGGAACCAATGACAGGACAAGACAGCAGGACTCCTGTTAGGCCAGCTAACACTACAATTTACCAGTTTGAGAGTTTATCGGAAGCGCCATGGACATATAGAATAGAATAATCATCATATCAATAGGATTTTCAGTGCAAGACGTAAATGGCTACTTGTTTCATCATTCTGTTCAATGTTGTCTTCGATGGTACTTGTCAGTCATCCAACACTGGATACAGCAGTAAAGGGATTCTTCTACAAGTTAGCAGTTATTTATATGTAAGTCTGAAAACAGTGACATCCTAAGAAGGATGACTGAGAGGTCCAGACGAGACTATGTTCACTCAGTATGTGGTTTTGGTTAAAGGTTGTACCATTGTGGGGCTCAGAAAGCTCCAACTGTTTCCCGAGGAGAGGGTGGGACTTCAGAAAGAGATAATGAAAGGCCTCAACCCCCTGCCTGGCTTCACGTTCTCTGAGCAGTGAGTCTTAATTGAGAGGTTGACAGTGAAGATACAGTAGCTGGGTGCCCTAAAGGGTTTCAGTGGCAGGTACAGTAGGTGTCTCCTGAAATCCAAAGTGCCACATGGAGTGGTGGAACCAGGAGGAACTTAAAGAGTTGCTGAACATAGCAGTCTCATTTTCTCTGTGTCCCTCTCTTGAGCCCACTCTCCTTCCCCTCATCCCCGCATCTTCTTTAGCTCCCCCCTGGGTCGGAGCTGTGTCTCTGTGGTGTCCGTGAGTCCAGGGGTGTCTGTGGTTCTTGGAGCGATAGCCTCCTTTGGTTTTCAGGATCCCGCGGTGATACTCCTGTTGCAGCAGCTGTCCCAGCACCCATGCATACCCCTGAACCAAAATCTAACCCTGCTCCTAAACTAGAAACTGCACCAGCCCCACTCCCTAATTCTAAACCTAAATCTGAACCTGAACCTACCACTGCCACTGAAACGACTCCAGCTCCACTGCCTAGTCCGAGATGCTGGCCTAGTCTGTCCAGTCCAGAAGGGGCAAGTTGGCTCTGGCTGGTGTTGATCAGAGGCGTGTCCTGGGGCTGCAAAGAGTCAAGTGGTTTAGCTGGGAACTCCTCAAAGTCCTGGGAATGCAGGATCTGTAGGGAAAGAAGCTGAGAGGTCAGTGGGGTTGAATGCTGTCACTCTCATTTTTCTTCACAGCCAGTGTTGACCACAATTTATAGTGCTTTACAAGAACAGAAAAAAGTAGTCATGCAAGACCTGTGTGTGTGTTGTAAAAAAAACCCCAAACGTGTGTTTTTGGCTGTGGAGACAAACTGTCGATATGCCAATATATATATGTAAAATGTTTCGTGATTGACAGGATTGTGGTTAGGGCTACCGAGATAGGTTTGGGGTTTGGTATGTGGTGTGATTCTGTTTCTGCGTTACAAAACTATGACATCACAACAATGTGATTGGTCACTTGCAGCGTTGAAGCTGGACCACCATTAATTATGATGATCCAGGAACAATATCAACACAGGGATATCAGATCGTATGGCTAAAGAGGCTGTCTGGGACGGGAATGCTCTCCCCATCCTTATACGCGATTACTCCCCCTGATGCTCCACTTCACGATTGTCCCGTCATATCGAAGCAACCGCTGGTTTAAATTCTGGACGACTGTATTTTGGTAGCTTCATCACATCACTGTTGAATCTTGAGCTTTAATATTTTTATGGGGAAGCTAGATTTCACAGTATATATTTATGGAGGAGGAAGATCTGTCTGCAATTAAAATGATATAAATCCCTTGAATTTTCAACTGTTTCTTGTAAACACTTCTGCAGACAGCAGGAGAGGGCTAATCAGTGAGGGGAAAAAATGAACGACACGTTATAAGAAATGAAGAATGATTCCCACTCACTTGGACACATTGGGGTGTATCACAGATGACTGTCTTGTACCTATTGTGAGGTACACTAATTCAACTCCAAATATACAACATATGCAAGATACAAAATAATTTAAAAAAAAAGCATTTATTTAGTGTTTTGTAGGATTTAATGTATCTATTGAGAGACTTGTTTTAACATCAAACATATTACTGACAGAACAGCAGAGTAAGCTTTGCCAGTACGTTTTTCACCTGTGACAGAGAGGCCAGTGTGTCTGTCTCAAGAGGTGTACCAGGAGGAACCACGCTATCTCCTGGACCTGGACCGGGACCTGGGTAGGGTGAGGCCTGAAAAGAAAACAGCATCTTGTTAGTGAGCGTGAAGTGTAACCTACTACGACAGTGAAGTTCATTCTTTTACATAAGTCCCATACGCTGTGTGTGTTATTACCTGAGGTGGTGATGAAACAGCGCTGTAGGCAGGAGGTACCAGTGCCATCTGCCTCTGCAGCAGCTGCATGATCACTCCGATGTCCGTTGACATGCGACTCTCTAACCTTCAGTGTGTAAGAGGTGATCCACTGTTAAGACTCTATCAAGTCGATTTTACATTTTATCCATAATTAATGTCAATTTCAAAAAGAAAGGAAGTTAGTAGTAAAAGAGAAAAAATAAATGGTTAATGAGAAAGTTTAAAAAAAACAAAAAACAGACCAGACTGCTGATTGTATCTGTACCTACGCAAGAGTCAAATTGGATGCACTTTTTGAAACTTTGTTTTGCTAACAGTGCATTTCTCTTACCATCCTGCTGTTGGTCTGTTAAAAGTATAGCAATTCTTTTTTCCCCACAGGAGTTTTATTTTCTCTTTTCAGCAAACAAGCATCTTGGGGCACAGTCACACTGCAGATGTAGATAAATGTGTGCGGGAGGCATGCAGAAGGTGGCAGTTTAAAGTTTGTATCTTATCTTCTTTGTCCTATCTCAGGCTAATTAGGACCCAACTTTTTGAGGTCTAACAGAGGTTTTCACATATGAGCAGATATGTTGAGTGCTTTAAAGAGGACCTCTGCTCTTACACATGCCCTATCCAGCGGAGGCATTCATCAGTCTAACGTTAAGCTGGAGATATAGCCTCTCTCAGCAGCTACAGCTCCGCGCAAAGGAGTACAAGCCTTTGATCTCAACTAGACCTGAGAAAAGAGTCTCATTGGCCAAAGGCTACAGGGCTGGAAAAACTATTTTTTCCCTGCTCCAGCAGAGAGAGAAGCTCTCTGCAGAGGCATTAAAAAAAAAGTCTCAGGCTGTGGCTTGATGACTGTGGGCCCCAAGCAGTGACTCCAATATGGACTCTCTTTTTCACAAACTGTTCGATTTTTAAAAAAAAACCCCAAAGGGCAACAATAGCCAAACCAACCAACCCTGCTAGTTGTACCTGTTGAGCTGTTTCTGCAGCAGATCCAGGCGTGTGTCCAGCTGGTTGCGTTGCTGTCGGCTCAAGCTGTGCAGTGGCGTGTTGAGGGGCGGAGGGGAGGCAAGACTGCAGCTGGGAACCTCTTGGTACTGACCACTCCCCCGGCTCTCTCCCCAGAAACTAAAGATGTTGGACACACCTGAGAATGCCCCTGTATGAGGGTGGAGAAAGGGGAGGAGTGGGTGTGTATGGGAGCGTGCAAAGCAGTGGGAAAGGATGAGTTTATCTTCTGTCATACTATACCTGACAGGGCATTGCAGGTGTTCCCAGTCTTGGGGTCTCCATCACCTTCGGTGTTCTCGGTGAAGTTTATGGGCGGGACTTGCTTGTGTGGATTCTCTTGCATTGCAGGCGGAGGGGCGAGTCCAGTCACTACTGACTCCTCCCCCTACAAGAGGAGCAGGAGCAGAACATCACATCAGTTTTTATAGCACCATCCTGTACATTAGTCATAGTGGTAGTGTGGAGTCGTACCTCGTCACCACTGGAATGTGAGGACACTGAGCTTCGATGTGCCCCCCACGGTCTCTTAGATGCCTCCTCTTGTTTTTGATTGTGGGCTGCCTCCCGCTGTCTTCGTCTCACAGACTTATGGGACTTCTTTATTTCTCCAGCATCTACATCATCTGGACAGATGCATAGATGGATAGATCAAAAAAGGAGAATATGGTCAGTCTAGCTGGATCAGAAGTAACGATTCATAGAAGATTAATATAGTATTTCCTTGACCATTCAAGCAGATAAAATAATTCAATCCAATCTATAAAGTGCCAATTCACAACAAAAGTCACCTCAAGGCACTTTATATTGTAAGGTAAAGATCCTACATAGTAGAGAGAAAACTCAACAATCAGACTATGCTCTATGGGCAGCACTTGGCAACAGTGGGAAGGAAAAACTCCCTTTTAACAGGAAGAAACCTCCGGCAGAGCCAGGCTCACGGACAGCCACGATTGATGTGGGGTGGGATGTGGGGGGAAAAAAAGAGACGGATAACATAGTGAGACAGAAAGAAACATACTGTGGGAGAGAGAAGGCAAACGTTAATGTAGCAGTGGTGTATAAACACATCATCATGGAAAGCCCCCCAGCAGCCTGAACCTATAACAGAATAAGTAAGGGATGGTTCTGGGTCACGGCCTAATTTTAAATCTCCTGAAACCAAACTGGGAACTGATTCCAGGGGAGGGGGACAGTTGAAGCCTCTGCCTCCCATTCTACTTTTAGAAACTCTAGGAACAATTGAGCCAGCAGTCGGAGAGATCTATTATTATAATATGATAATATAGGATCTTTAATGTATACTTATTCAAGATTCCTATGTGAGAAGAAGGATTTAAATTCAATTCCAGATTTAACAGGGAGTCAATGAAAAGAATCCAGTATGGGAAGAATATGGCCTCTCTTTAGACCCCTTTGGTACTGTCACTGTAGCTTTTTTTTTTTTAGAGCAGCCTGATAATAAGGAATGGTCCAGCATTAAAGTAATAAATGCATAAACTAGCCACTTTTCAATGTCACTTTGAGACAGCATGTTTCTAATTTTAGAGCTATTGCACAGATGAAAGAAAGCAGTCCTACATGTTTGTTTAATATGTGTGTTCAAGGACACATCCTGCCTAAAAATAACTCCAAGATTTCTCACTGTGTTACTGGAGTCATGGTAATGTCAGCCGAGTAATGATCTAATCAGATACTTTCGATAAGATTTTTAGAGTCAGGTACAATTATTTCAAGTTTGTCTGAATTTAGAAGGAGAAAATGACATGTCAACCAGGCCCTTATACATTTACAACATGCCTGTAGTTTATCTAACTGGTTTGTGTTACCAGGTTTCATAAACAAATAGGATAACTGGCTTCTAATAATAATGCCAAAGGGAAGCATGTACAGAATAATACACAGAGTAAACATTCAACAGAATAAGTGAGTGTTGTAAAACACATTGACTGATGAGACCCAAGGAAGATGGGTTACCTTTTTCTGTGCGTCTTCTGAATGATAGTTTACGTCTCCTTAATTTGTTGAACCCCCCAGAGTTGGAGTCATCACTGCTAGGAGAACCTGGGATCATATTAGTCTGAAATATAAAACAGCTTTAATCATTACTTTTAAAGATAAGTGTGGGATGTGATTTGTAAAAATAGGGAAAATAAGTAATCTTGGATCCTTGGCAATACTGGTAATGGATGGAACAAAGATACTGTCATACCTGCAGCTAGAAACAACACCACACCATATCTTATTAGTTCAGATTCGTACAAAAATGCCAGTGTTATTAATAGACTTATTTCCTGAGTTGCATCAATATGCAACTGCAGAGCAGTGTGTGTGTGTGTGTGTGTGTGTGTGTTCTGTACTCTATTTCCTTTCTCAGCAGGCATGAGGGCGTGCCAATGCTGCGGCTTTCACAATTACAAAAGGAGAAACATGGCTGCAAATTCAAAGCACTTGCCCACCGCTCACAGCTTGTCGACAAAGCACACACACTGTACAGAATTATTTCACAATCAGGTGACAATCAGGACAAGCCCATCCCTCAAAGACAGACTGAGTGAAAATTCTGTCTGTGTACGAGCAACAGTGAAACAGATAACACTGTCTTCATTGTAACTTGCAAGCAGCTAAAAATCAGGTATTCACAGTTAGCTGCACCAGCTACCAGCAACACCAGCTATCCCTTCCTTAACTGCTTATCCAATATAATATCGTCCAGCAGTCAAAGTGGGAAAGGTGATGGACACCCTGAACAGATCACCAGCCCATCACAGAGAGATGGACTATTCATACTCCTACAGTACCTACACCTATGCTCAATTTAGAGTCAGCAATGAACCCTTTGGGGTCCATACATGTGCCGGTGTATCCAAATCACATGATTTATTTGTTATGTGGATTTTATTGACAGTTTGATGCATATAAATCTTACACCAGAAACAGACTGAGACCAACAAAAATAACCATGCTTATGTTGTCTGTCATGGACAGTAAAGACAGACAGAAAAATAAATGGCACTTCCTGTTAATGAAGCTAAAAGTTCTGCACATCTTATTGGATTTTCTAATTTTTTGTTTTACCAAATAATAATAATAAAAAAGTAGGATTTTTTTTTTGTTAAGTGTTGCATTAATAACAGTGCTGAAACACTTAGTTGGGTTTCATTTCAAAGTCAGTGTAATCGCAAAAAGACAATTCTAACTTACACCCCACAACCGCATAAAAACAATACGATTTGTTGGCTGTCAATACAAAAAAAGAAAAGATTTTGAAAAGAAACTTTGAATTCATTGATATTACTTATGTATTTAGGTTATGAACCCGTGTCACTCTTTTATGAGCTTCAAATTTTCTTCACATCTGCTCTTTGATGATGAACTCACGTCTCTGAGGTTGAAAGTGATTTCCAGGTTGTTCCAGAAGTGATCTGCAAACTCGGGATACATGTCCAGCACTTCCAGAACATCTTCTCTCAAAATCTTATGAAGGTCGCAGTATGTTAGAGCCCTCACATCAGCATTGGATTTACCAGGTCGGTGATACAGGTTAATGGGCTCACCAAAGATGTCATTCTTCCCTGAGAAGGGAGAAAAGAAAAGCAGTTATTTGAAAACAAGAGACTATTTCCTGCTGTGATTTGATCTTATACAAGCAATATTCTGATACATCAAGCAGAGCTGTAAGAACAGAAAAGAAACTTTGTATTGAACTTAAATATCAGCTATGTAAATCACATTTTTAATGTTTGTCTCAGTGACTATATCAAATTAAATGCTCTTGAGTGCTGTAGGATCTGCCTCCAAGTTATACTGTTGTTTCAAAAATAGACTTTGCAAACATCTAGTCTAATTTTATGTTTCAATTTAATACCTTTCCAGTAGCTTCATACTGTATTTACAAATGCGTACTTGAAGTTAACTGATTATTTTTTTAGTGATCAGATGAGTATCTTTTAGGGTAAGAAATAAAAATGAGCAAATGTGTAATGCATGACTACATACTCCACATCTACGTGTGTGTGTGTTTTTTAGTATGTTACTTAAAAAACAGATCAATGTCTTGTTGTAGGGAGCTACATCTTGTGTCATGTATGTGGAGCAGTCTCAACAAATGTTACTGACACTAATGCTACAGTTACCAGTAGATGGCAGAACCAGCTAATGCTTATTTGACTGTGTTAGGCAAGCTTCATGAAACAGGCAAAAAAAATAAACCTCCTGTGCAGTATTTACTGTGTTGTCTAGCAGAGTAAATACTGCAATTTTTGTAGATTAAAGGGTGAAAACTACAAACAGTTTTCTCTTACAAACACCTGTTTTATGTGCTATTTCAGTCACCTGTGACCTCACAGTTAACAAGGAGAAAAGGGTATTATTGGTAAAACACATCAAGTCAGTAATCATTATATACACTCTCTAGCCATTTTGTTAAGCACACTTGTTCAACTGCTCGTTAAAGCAAACATCTAATCTGACAGTCACATGGTAGCAGCGCATTTAGCTGTGTTGACATGATCAAGACGACTTGCTGAGGTTTTAACTGAGCAATAGAATGTGGAAGAAAGGTAATTTAAGGTGACTTTGAACATGGCATGGATGTTGGTGCCAGATGGGCTGGTCTGAGTATTTCAGAAAATCTACTGGCATTTCTCCACACACCCTTTCCAGGGTTTACAGAGAATGGTCCAACAAAGAGAAATTTTCCAGTGAGTGGATGTTATCTGGGTGAGTCAGAGGAGAATAGCTAGACTGCTTTGAGTTGATAATACAGTAGCTATAGCTCAAAGAACCACTTGTTAGAGCCAAGTTATGCAGAAGAGCATCTCTGAATGCACAACATGAAGCAGAAGAACCCAGTGGCAGAAGGGCTACAGCAGCAGAAGACCACACCGGGTGTCACGTCTGTCAACTAAGAAGAGCAAACTGAAGCCACACTTTACACCTGCTCACCAAAACTGGGCAATAGAAGGTTGGAAAAATGAAGCCTGGTCTGATGAGTCTTCATTTCTGCTGCGACATTCGAATGCCAGGTTCACAAGTTGGCATGAACAACATGAAAACATGGATCCATCCTACCTTATGTTAATGGTTCAGGCTGCTGCTGGTCATGCAGTAGTGTTGGCTTGATTTAAACACTATAATCTATTTGAATATTGATGCTGACCATGTTGATCCATTGTAACCAAAGTGTACCCATCTTCTGATGGCTGTTTCCAGCAGGATAACGTGTCACGTCACAAAGCTCACTTTATTTCAAACTGGTTTCTTGAACATTACAATGAGTTCACTGTACTCAAATGACCTCCACAATCACCAGATCTCAGTCCAACACAGCACCTTTGGGATGTGGTGGAATGGAAGATTCCCATCATGGATGTGGAGCTGACAGTGTAGCAACTGTGTGATGCTGTCAAGTCAATATGGAAGAAAATCTCTAAACAATGTTTCTCGTACCTTGTTGCTACTGACTTAATGCTTTGTGGCACACAAAGCATTAAGTCAGTTTTTCAAGCTAAAGGGGTACAACCCAGTACTAGGAAGGTGCACCTAATAAAGTTTCCAGTGAAAACATAGTCATAAAGGTCTCAACAATATTCCATTTATCCACTTTTCTTAACCACTTATACAATTAGGCGTGCAGGGGCTTAGAGTTGAGCAAAAATAATCACTTGCAAATGTAAAAAATTGCTTGAAATTTTATTACTTGTTCGAGTGTGGTGACTATGGTGAGTGTCTGCAGGTATTTTGGCTGAAGTTCTGTTCTAAGTGCTCCTATGGCTGATCTGGGTAGTTTATGATAATATCCAAACATTGTCCTGTCTCTGTTGTCACGCTGCCTCTCTCTACATACAGTGGCTTGCAAGAGTATTCGGCCCCTTGAACTTTTCCACATTTTGTCACATTACAGCCACAAACATGAATCAATTTTATTGGAATTCCACGTGAAAGACCAATACAAAGTGGTGTACACGTGAGAAGTGGAATGAAAATCATACATGATTCCAAACATTTTTTACAAATAAATAACTGAAAAGTGGGGTGTGCATAATTATTCAGCCCCCTGAGTCAATACTTTGTAGAACCACCTTTTGCTGCAATTCCAGCTGCCAGTCTTTTAGGGTATGTCTCT
>VVHJ01002297.1:0-12492 GCA_015107715.1 Tylochromis polylepis | reverse complement strand
GCGCACCCACACACACACACACACACACACACACACACACACACACACACACACACACACACACACACACACACACACACACACACACACAGTCATGGCTGAAGACTTCATTATCTGTGCAGCCTGCCTCTCAGACTCTCCACAGGCTTACTGGTCTTGTCTCATCAGGAGTCTTTAACCACTCACCACTTATTCAATAATGCTGTTTTCTTTCTTAGTGATCACAGATCATTAGAGCATCCAGTTTAATTGACTGCCCCGTGCTTTTAACTGGAAATGCGCATGTGCATTGATGCTGTCACATGAAGACACTTCATTAAAAAATTAATAATTTCTTTACATATGTGGCCTTAAAACTGCATGCATGCATAATCCAGAAAGGTAGGGAACTGTATCATTCTGTTTATTTAGAAGCAAATAAACAGACTGCAGCAGACAGGAGGTAGAATGTAAGATAGAGTGTTTCTGTACACATTTGTAACCTCGAATTTAAGAAATTATCATTTTATTGCTGCACATTTTTCCCTGGTTAAAAAACCCCCCAAACAAAATGAACAAAAAAACCCCATTGTTGTTGAAGACAACAACTGAACTGCTTTCTTATATATACTTAAATCTGCAAAAGCTTATAGAATAACTTTAGTTATGTTTACCCTACTTCCACAACTCTTTCCTTCTTTCACTGCATAATTATGATGGGATTCGCATCAAACTGTGACATTTTTTCATGACAGAATTTTAAGTAAGGGAATATGCAAAACATTATTATAACACTCCCTATTAAGTTGTTTGTGTCTGTTTGTTTATTCAATTAAATATTAACAGCCTGCAACTAAAACTGATTAGCAGTTAATTGTTTCTCACAAGTGGTCTCAGAGATCTGGAGAATGTAACACAGCGAAAAATAAAAATAAAAAATAATATTATTAATTAAAAAAGAGAGAAAAATGATCATTTGTTTCTTATGTACAGTGTTCATCATTATTTCTACAAGAGATGGTCTTTATTGTTCAATTAATCAAGGGAATTTAGACAGGAATCGTTTTACTTTCATATCACCCTTATATGACGTGTCCATAGCACTATTCACATATTATTATATTCACTTATTGTGCACATTTGAATCCAGAGCAGTAAATATTCATTTTGTTATCTTTACTACTGTATAGTGGCTGTTGCATTAAAAAACTCACACTACACACTACTAATATTCACTGTACAAAAAAAATGGATAGAGGTTATTCTCATTACAGTGCTTGCAAAGTTCTGCATGCATGATGCTATACCTTTGATCTGACAGTCTGACAAGTCACCTTTCCCCTATATTCAATATATATATAGGGAATTTTACAAGGTAGCCAAGCTAATGATGACCACGGGTTTAGTGACGACACCTATCTGTCTCAGAATGTGAGATGGACCTATTGTGCAGGTACAGCTAAACATCAAAAAACCATGCATACATTCATCACCATCAGACTGTCCTCATGAACTGTCATGCTAGGGGTTTTAAAGCCTAATCTAGGTAAGCAGGTTTTATTTATGGATATGAATAATGGAGCATCTATTAGAATATCCCTCATTCATGTATTGATGGAGATACACATTAATATTTTAGAATATTAGTGAGACCTGGCTTTACAAGTCTCCTGTCCATACCATTTAAAATCCATCTTTACTGATGGGGTCAGCCTCGCTTCACTTTAAAATGTGAATTTGAATGCTCATGGTGACAAGGACATTAGTGAAATCTGCCTTACATGACATCTGCTTTATTTCCAAAAGGCCCTCCTAATATTACTTTTGTTACTTTTTTTAATTATCCATTCAAACACCATGGGGGAGATTTAAATAGTAACCCAGACACTTTGTTTCTGTTTAGAGAAACAGACTAGTATTAGAAAATAAATTCAACACATCAAAAGGGAAATATCTACTTAGAGTAATCGTGTTAGTGGGTGTAGTATTTATCTTCCAATCCAGTTGTTAGCTGTGCAAATGTGGAGGGCAAATATTGTAATTTTGGGTTTGCAATACAACAAACCTTTATAAAATTTGAACTGTTACTGTTAATATAACAACTATACAAGAACAACAGTAAGTGTCATTGGGTCTACAAGCAGCATTCTTTTAGGCTATTGTATTTAGACTATTAAATTAAATAGAAAGGAAGGGATGACTTTTGGGTTTTTTTTTTTTCTTTATTAATGCGGGTGACTGCTGACAACAGGTGGTTGTTGTAAAATCTGTTTAAGTAGACCTTGTTAAAAAATGTTAATGAAATATTTTATGGGGATCAATCCTCTTTGTTTTGAATTCACCAAACAATATTAAGCATCTGCATTAAGCAGTGACCCCAAAATGTATTGTGAGTGAATTCATGGAGGTCATTCAACAGCCAAATGGAGTTTGTTGAAAGTCATGTCATTTTCTCGAGTTGGGGACACACTGACAATTAAAAAATAAAATAATTTCCACTTTTAATACTCTGAAAACAGGTCTTTTAAATATGGCCTGAAATGCAGAGCACATTCCTATGCTGTCGCTGATGTACATGCTGTTCCTATACCTAAAATATATGTTTGTTTGCCCCCACGCCCCCCTTTTTTTTTGTTGGGCCTGCATGCCCATGATTACAAGTAGAGAATGTGTGGTTGCAAGCCTATATTTGTGTGCATGCTTGTGTTTTTATGCCTTTGTGCATGTGTATATGCCTCTTTTATGTGTGTGAGAGATGGCAGGTGCTGTCACCTAGTGGGGCTGACAGTAGTTAAAGACAGTAAAGCTGTATGTGTAACAGGCCTGCTGTCACTTCCTTCCCTGTGTTGTTTTACTTCTTTCTAATGGGCTTTATTTCATTGTCAGCTGGCAGTCTACCTCCACCTCCTTTTCCTCTTTTTTTCCTTCCTCTTTACCCTCCTTCCTCATTTTCTCTCTCTTGACACATTACAGGCTGCCGTTGGAGAACAGCAGAGGGCCAGAGACCCCCTGCCAGCCATAATAATGTGGTAGAACAAGCTGACAGGTAGAGCGTGTGTGGGTGTGTGCATTGATGTGTGTGCACATACGCATTTGTTTAAGTTTGCGAGTTCACAGGCATGCACGTGTGCATCGATGAGCGTGTCCATTCTTGCCGTCGCGCACATGCCATACATACGTCTTCCTTGGTGTGGCTTTTTCCTGTGTCCTGGAAAACCTATCAAAGTCCTCCCATTAAAAAGCCTTCTGTGGCACATTATTAGCCTCTTTTACAAGGGCAATCTCTCTAAGCTTAAGCTAAAGGGGAAGGAGAGAGGAGGAGGGCTGGGCATCAGAGTGGTGGGGGAGATTCCTGTCAGCTCAGAGAACATTAGCTGTCCCAGAGTGCTTGTAGCCGCAGCAGGTGTGCTGACCCACCATCAACCCCCTGCATCCCTCACGCTCTCTCTCTCTCTCGCACCCACACACACCCACACACAGACTCACATTTCAGCTTGGGCAGCACAAAGAAACACAAAATGTCTCACTGTATACCCACAGACCTATATGCAAATGGTTGTACATAAAGACATACACACAAACTAATACCACCTACCACCAAAAAATAACTCTTGAAATCAGTTGAAAGGAACTGAAGTGTTCATTTTCATCAGGGAGCCTAATATCATTAACTTATGAAACGAAGAACCAAGGAGCACCTTACTCCTGAATGTTTGGACGCAGCTCATGTTTGTGAAGAAAGGGGTAACATATATGAGTGAAATAATCTTAATAATAACCTTAACTAGTTTTAAATCATTTTTAAAAAAGAAAAAATCTAAAGAAATCGAAAATTAAGAAAAAACTGTTCTCTTTAAGTTTTCTCTGCTTGTGCATGTCAATATGTAGGTATATGTATGATTATTTTTACTTAAAGATAATGTTTTGAATCTAATGTGCCCAACGGCGAGTTCCTTCTAGCAAGGTGTCTTCATCATTCAGCCCTTTCTGAAATCTTTATGTGTAATCCTTGAAATCATCTGCGATCTAGATTGTAAAACCCTTCAGCAATTGTACAGCACGGGGATTTGTGATAACTTTGAGACTCCCCCTCACAAAATAAAGAATAAGAAATAAAGAGTACACAAAGACATAAATAGAAATTTCCCATATCAATGAAATATTTGTTGGAGCCGGCATTCATATTCACCGCACTTAGCACAGCTCATATTTACCACATTTCTTTGCATTTACCAGTTTCCCCGTTTGACCACTTCATTTGCTTCGGAAAACATCTATAGTCAAAATATCCAGAATAGAAGAGAGTCTGGCATTTTTATTCAAAATTCCATTTGTGTAGCTTTTTAAGTCGTTTTATTCATGGCACTTTATTTGCTTTCGCTGTCTGCAACCACTAGCCAATTCTGAAGGAAAGCGATGGGTGGGGTAGGGTGGATGTAGACAGATGAGGAGGTGGGGGGTGAGAGATGGATGTAAATGTGGAATAATGTAGCAGGAGTGAATTTGCATGGTCAAGTGTCAAAAAAATGAAGTCTTCCCCTGAGCCTTGTCAGGAAAAATAACATAAGTGGCGCGCTCCACCACTGGCACGCCATTAGTGGTTAGTTCTGCCTGTCATCAGTCACTGAAGAAGAAGAAATGGTCGTCATTATCTCCAAAAGATGGACTGGGGAAAGATGGATACACCCCCCCTCTTTCAGAGAGCATGTGTGTGTGTGTGTGTGTGTACACAGTGTATGAATGTGCACCCTCACACACGAGCCCATATAAAACACATAAAACCAGGAAAAGCAGGTTCACCTGAATGCTTGAGAGTGTTTCTAAGTAAGGTTTTCAACACATTAACCTCAGATAAAACAGAAATATGGATACGGTACACTGACATACCCACAGAAGCATACACACGTAAGGTGTGGTTTTACACACAGACAATGAAAATATAGATTCAAGTAGTGAATAATCAGATAATGAGTGAAATCAAATAATTGTGTCTTAAATCACTTTAAAAAAAAATTGATGATTATAATGGAAGACAACACACACACAATAAAAATGTGCGAAAATGAAAAATAATTGTAAAACTAAGCAAAATAAAAAAGATGTACATAATTATTTACACAAGCAAACTAAAGTACACATAATGGACACAAAACTTTCCATAATAAGGAAGGTTCCCACACTTTTAGTGGTTCTCCAATCCTCAAGCACACTGAGGATTAAAAGTGTTTTTGTCCTAAAAGAGTCCTGCTAGAGGACCTGAGTGAGCACGCTAAGACGTTCACAAACCGAAAAGAGAGACAAGGTAGAAAAGGGTGCTTGGAGGAGTGACTTGCATGTATTGTACTTTGGAAGAAAAGTGGTGGGTTACTTTGCCAGGAGTGATGAAGCTCAAGAAACACCTTGATTACTGTGCCCAGGATGCAGTGAAATGTGCTGTGTGTGGACGAAAGACCAGTTCATTTTTAGGGATTAAATGCTCCTTTATTGCCACGTACAGCCACATTCACGATCTGCAAACAAAGCCAGGCACGTAGATGAATGCCCAGTCCCAGATACATGAAGCCAACTGCAATACAAAGAGCCAGAGCCTGATTATTTGGCAGAACTCTAGTTAAACCTAATTGTTGTCATTTGCCCTGCTTGTAGTAAAGCTGTTTGCAACTCAAGATATTAATGTTTATTTTGAAATAATGGGCTTGCTTCCAGCTTTAAAATGTGCATTAATTTGCTACACACCGTATCCTTACAGGTGACAAACAACAGACTCAGAATATAATTAAATATACTGCTAACAGAGACAGAGGAAAGGATGGTAGATAAGGATTAAGTACAAATGTGAATTAGAAGACTCATACATTTCCTTTGATATGCAAACACACATGCACACTCATTATCGTTCTCTTCACTGCAGGAAAGAGGCTCTGGCAAGCAATTATATAATAAGCTTAAGGACCATAAAATCTTCAGCAGCAAGGACAATTAGCCATTACATCCCACGGTACTGATAGCCACACACTGGCTTTTGATGATAAAAAAAAATCTCTTACTGTTACATTGTCTAGACACCATGTTGAATTGTTTTAACAAGCATAGACAATTCAGTTATTCTTATTTGATTATTTATTTGTGTTTTTTTCCTTTTTTTTTAACAGGAGGCACTATCTCTGCATTTGCATATTGTTACAATCGCTGGCATAGTTTCTGATAAATCTAAGACAAGTTTACTTTGTTATGCAGCAGTTTGGTGCCATCGCTTTAATTTGTCCTTGAAAATATTGCTCTTGACATTCAAGAATGCAATTTCCATGTGGCAATGAGACAGGGTGGGTAACAATAGAAGAAAACTGAATATAGGTATGTATTGAGGAGAAGTCCATGAATTTTAAGACAGAGAATATATTGAGGAGCCTGGCACCAGACAATGAGAGAGAGATAGAAAGTGAGAGAGAGGCAGAGAGAGAACAACCGAGCAAGAGATCAGCATGGCAGCTAATGTAATGAATAATATCTCAAGTGTAAATCCAGCCAATTGAACCCAGGGCTGCCTTCTCCCTCTAGCTAGGCTAAATGAGTTTCCATGGGAATGTGGATGAAAGGAGCGCAGACGTCTAGGTCAGGCATATTGGAGAGGAAGAGGCAGAAAAGGGCTAGGAGTATGAAATAGAGTCCTCGGGGTCTGGTTTGGAGAGATTTGCACTTGTGCTAAGCCACTTCAGATGTGAGTGGAGGGTCTAACAGCCTTAGACTTGAGCATCAAGGTATGTGTGTAGGTCTGTTGTTGAGCTGTGTAAGCACTGAGGGCAGAATGTGCCCCAGAAGGGGGGAGAAAATTTCATACAAGTTATGCCTTCTCTGTGTTCAATTCAACATACTGTCAGTGAATGGCAGCCGCAGTGCTGAGCATAGAATACGGTTGCTGTCAAATCGAGAAAACGATACAAACCTCTTTGCATTTACAATGCAGACAGAAAAGCACCATCACAGATGTTATACTACACCATAAAAAAAGGTTTGAGATCTTCCCCTTACATTGCTTCTCTCTCAATATTGTCCCCCATACTTGATTTAATTGAAAGCACACGCCATTCCCCCTACTAGGAACCTGTCTGCCGTACTTTAGAAGCTGCAGTGACCAAGTTCAAAGTGACACATCTAGGACATGCGAGCTGCACATTACCTTGACACAGTTGGGCTGTAGAAATTAGCTGCTGTCTGAATTATTAAAATAACAAGGGACATTTCATGTGACTGGGCAGGGAAACATACCCCTACCCCCCCTCCCCTCCCCGTAATTGTCCACTTTAACGAGTTTCTTTGAGATTTCAGCATCAGTCAATGTAAAGTACTGGTTTGCAGATTTCTCCACTCCCATTAGGGAAAAGGAACGAGGCAGGGCTGTCCACTGAGCCCACCTCATTTATTATAATGACCTGCCATGCCCAGACATGAACATGTTAAAGTTATAAGAGAGAGGGACATGACAGGTGCACACAACCTTGTCAGATCTGTGTTTGTCTAGTTAGAGCATAAAGATCCTCTACTCTAAAAAGACAGACAGGTGGATGGATTGCCAGTATGTGTTTCACTGTACAGAGAAGGAAAAGGCTGACTAATTGTGTTTTCTAGCAATGCAAAATGTGAGCATGGATGGGTATGCAAAAACACCTGTAGATACGATCTTTCTTTAAGGATCTGAAACATTTATTTACAATGCAAGTATATATAGGATGTTGACAATATTTACCATTAGGCAAATGAATGCGCATGAGTTTCATCATTTAGGTTAATCTATATCTGATGAATAGAAAACAGAGGTCATCTGAATCTGTTTTATTATTTTATCGTTTTTGTGAAAAAGGCATTGCCACAACTCTTGGCTTACTTTTCAATTTTTAAACATTTTTAAGCACCAATAATTGTAAAACACATTTAACCAAATAAATCATTATCCACAAATCATAACAAAGTCCACTGCGAACCAGTATGATAATCCAGTTATCAGATGTGTAGGGCAAACTGTTATCATGTAAAGATAGCAGTAGTATAAAGACAAGCATACTCGAGCTGTTAACAAGCCTCATGCAAGGACAGAATGCCCAGGCGTTTAATGAGTCAAAACAAACAGTTCTCTAATCCTTATAAGATCTAAGTAAAGAAACTGTAGGTCTTCTAAGTCTGCATAATGAAGCGATGCCTTTACATTCATCCTTGGTCTTACACTACTGTTCTCTGTTAGGTCCTTAATGCCATGTAAAAGACACACACAAGTGCAGGAACACTCTGAGTTTCTTTTTTACACTCCCAGAACTAACATCCAAACTGTACTCTATAATCCTTTGCCATTCTTTTAATCATCTGACACCCAGAGAGGGTAGTATCTATTTTCATCTTGTCCTGATAGGATCTCTTTAGGATTTAAAGAGAGGCCTAACTTGCTGCGCCCAGCAGCTCAGCTGTGATCTGGGGCTTTGGGGAGTTCTCATTAGCGGCCCCCAGATCGAAGAAACCCAGTTCTGGCTAGTGGATTTTTTAATCCTCCTATGGCCTGTGTTGGGAGATGGAGTTATTTAGAGCCCTTTGATTAGCCTCACAACTGCACTTTGATTAAGAGAACTTTTAAAGATCAAGCTGCTGTGCTGTGATTTGGAATTGGTGGATGTGTGTAGAGGTGGCAGTTTATTTATGCTGTTTGCGAGTAGGAAAATGTACATGGATTATTACATGTATAATAATCACACCCACAAACCTTTTGGTATATGTACTGTACGAGTGAAGGCTTGAGTGTCTTTATTTCTGTATTCTATGTAACTACATAGTGAGAATGTGTTTATGGTTGAGAGGAAGTAGGAACTCACTCCTTTGGATTTTGCTCATGCTTAAAGTTGGGGATGTTGCTGTTCTAATTGCAGTTTTCAACTGCAAATAAGTGATAGACTGCATATACAACAATTTTTTACTTTTTGGTGTATTTACATCTAATCATTGAAGACAAACTGAGATATTGCACGCAAGCTATACTAAAGACACTCTCGAAACTCTAAAGAACATTTTATAGGTTTTTTTATAAGATGACGTGAAATGACTTACTGTCAATCTGAAGTGTTAAAAAGTGAAGAGATTTTATTAGACATGTGAATATAGTATAGAATATGATAGGTACTTTCTTCAGCGCTTATCCTAGCTTGAGAGGCATGGTATGCTCTGGGCAGGTTACCAAAAATGTTCAGCAAAAATATAAAGATATGTGATCTGCCGAAAATTTGAACCTCTATGGACTTCATAAAAGAAGATGTTTGTGTTAAATGGTCAAATTATTTTTGCTTTAATTTATTTTTTCCTGGTGTTTTTAGGCACTTCAGCAAACTCTGCATAATTAAAAAGCATTTATGGAATGTATTTATGTTTTTACAAGCTAAGTACAAACAGTCTGGACAACAGTGACAGTCAGCGTGGTCACAGTCTTTAAGCATTAATAAAAAACAAATCATAAACAAGGAACAGATTTTTGTTCGAAACTGAAGGGAATACAGTCTGTCTTAAAAACACCTCTGAATCATAGATCATATTCACTGCCTTGGCAGGGCAGAAAGTCAAAAGACACTTTAGTTTGTAGTGCAGAGATGTCACTATTGCAGAGATATGAGGCTAAGTAGTGAGCAGCCCCTGCCACCATAGCTTTGATTCCAGGGCTAAGTATGTACAGACATCTAAGGTGTTGACACTTCGCCCTCTAAGCCCTATTTCTTTTCCCTGGGATCAGTGAGGCTCACTGATAGCAGATTATCTCTGCGGCATTTTGCGGCCCAGTTGGCACCCTCATTTGTTATCTACTCACAGATACACTGAGGTATAGTCTGTGTAGGTAGAGGAAAATGTCAGAATAAAACATCTTAGACATATTCACTTCTTCTCTTTATTATTTTATGTGATGCCTGGGTGTCTGTGAAGTAATAAAGGCCAACAAAACCACCATTTGTACTTTGATGGAACAGTCACAGAAATAGTAGCAGTAACCTGTCAGGTGGTAGAACCGGTTCATATTTTAATGCAGGCCAACAAGGTAAATGTGCAGCTACAAAAACAATGCTATTACAAATACAGTGATATTGTAATCACTTACGTTGATGTTGATATAAGTAACTTATGACATACTGTAACTACTTGTTATACTTTGTACTTGATGATCTGAGCATCTCGGTACAATCCAGCAGATGACAAGGCCGCACTGAACACAAGTGTCACAACAATTGCACATTTCTCTCTAAGGTGTAGAAAAATGAGTAAAAAGGAGATACTATTTCATGTCAAATGAAAATTGCCACAAGCTAAACAGACAATGAGGCAACAAACTGAAAAGAAGACGCGTTAATGATCCTCTTTGATCCAGGCCCTTCTGTGTCCTCAAATTGCAAAGGATTTTGACAAACTTCTTCTATTTAGTATTTAAAGTTCTCTGATCAATGTGATAAGTCTAAATTATTTACTTGGAACATGTGATCACCACTGTTATTTCTCCATATCAGAGATGTAAGCTCTGAAGCTATGAACCTGGTAAGAACATGTACGTAAAAATACGACTTTTCATATGCTATATTTGTTAAGTCACCTATCCCACCGGGTTTGCGAGCCTTGAAAGGTTATGCAAAATCCACTTTTTTTGAAAACATCCAGGTAAAACAGTGCTGAACTTGGTGCAGTCTTGCTCTTGTGAAAATGAAAGTGTAATACAACTTATGACATTGATCCACAAAGTTGGTTATAAAAATAATCGAGCTGAACAAAAACGAGATTTTGACTTACATATTTCTTACACTTATTTACTTAAACTTACTTTTGATTGTAGTTTCTCTCTCTCTCTTTCTCTTTTAGTTTGAAGAGCTTGAATGTTTTTTAAAAAAAAATTTTTTCTGTTTAATTCTAAAAAATGTTATTTGGCAATCCCATGTACTTAGGACTTATGAGGGCTCAACCCCAATAACAGGAAAAAAATATTATAAATTTTTGACCCACCCCTTTGTACCTTAAGGGCCTGTAACTTGGAAAACATTCGGAAGAATTTAAGTAGTACTTTCAGTGTTTTTTGTTTTTTTTTTCCCCAAGAGGCAGCATTTAGATTTTATTTGTCCATTTTTTTTCTGATAAAGTAATTTTAGCTCTGTTTCTGTTACTGCTTTGATGTAGCCACTAAAATTTAAATGAGTATGCCAAGGTTCTAGACATAAGGAGGAAACACTGAAGGAAAGCACTGTCTGTTTTCCTTCAATGACAGATCTATTTTTTGATGAAGGATGTTTTGTGGCACTCAGTTGCTTATGTTCTGAAAGCATAGAAATGTTATAGAATCATAGTAATTTGGTGGGCAGACTAGTTAGGTATCAGCTGTATAACCAAAAAGCTTCCTACACTTGGAGAATAAAATTGAACATACATGGGTTGAAGGTTACAGTACCAAGAATCCATCCTTGTGGGACTCCTAGTCTTTCTTTTATTTTTATGATTTTACAGTGCTACAGTTTCTACACTGCAAAATCCCCAGTGTTAAATTGACACTGGAAAGTGTCTATATGGGTCCACTCTTTTGAGTGTTAAATGAACACTTTTGACAGTGTTATATTTTTAACAGTAACCTAGTCAGTGTTAAAGATTAACAATGACTAACACTGAGCAGTGCTGATTTTCTAATACTGGAAAATAACTAAAAATGCTAGTAATGTTTAAGTGTTAGTCAATTTAACACTGGAGATTTTGCAGTGTATGGAATACTACATTTGTTATCATCAAAAGACTGCGTATCCAATCTAGTATGCCTACTGTTCCCTGTCAAGGATGGGATCCACTATGTGAGACATTTCCAAAGGATTTAGTACCATGACTTTGATTAAATGCACCTGTTGTCAGGAGTTAGCTTCTACTACAACTGCCCTATATCAAGTGCACTCAAACACATGATACCACTTTACTATGTCTGAACATTTTGTAACCTTTGATTTTGTTAGTCTCTGGAGTTTGTACTCTATATTTTTCACAACTTCCTCTGTGAAGGATGAACACCATGTTTGTACATTGGTAAAGTTAGTCTAAGATGAGAAACATGTCAGACCCAATTAAAAGCCACCCCACATGTCGCCTGACACAAAGTGACAGAATTGAGATTCAGTAAACAAAAATAAGAGCATCCAAACATCCCAAAGTAGTTCAGGCTAAATGTGAGTGTGTGTGTGGGCATGCGTGCATGTGTGTGTGTGTGTTTGCTCTCTTCGATGTGTCCTCTTGCTCCTGTTACTTTCATATTGGTTGACTCTCTGGAGGTCTGATGAGCCTTTGATACTAGAAGGGCACAAAATAATATCTTCCCTTTGAAAAACAATTTCAGGGAGAGGGGATCAGTATAAATAGGCCTTTTCATGTGCACCAGGGGCCGATGTGAAACTGATGGGGAGTTTGTGATAGGCTTTTTTAAATGGCAATGCAAAATTGATGAGTGGTGGGGCCTGGGCTGTTGTCGCATGGATG
>VVHJ01002295.1:7775-22067 GCA_015107715.1 Tylochromis polylepis | reverse complement strand
CTGTCTCCTGGTAGCGCCTCCATGCTCTGGACACTACGCTGACAGACACAGCAAACCTTCTTGCCACAGCTCGCATTGATGTGCCATCCTGGATGAGCTGCACTACCTGAGCCACTTGTGTGGGACTGTAGACTCCGTCTCATGCTACCACTAGAGTGAAATCAGCGCCAGCATTCAAAAGTGACCAAAACATCAGCCAGAAAGCATAGGTACTGAGAAGTGGTCTGTGGTCACCCCCTGCAGAACCACTCCTTTATTGGGGATGTCTTGCTAATTGCCTATAATTTCCACCTGTTGTCTATTCCATTTGCACAACAGCGTGTGAAACTGATTGTCAGTCAGTGTTGCTTCCTAAGTGGACAGTTTGATTTCACAGAAGTGTGACTGACTTGGAGTTACATTGTGTTGTTTAAGTGTTCCCTTTATTTTTTTGAGCAGTGTATATGTTTGCACCTACTTGCCTAAAATTCCAACTACTGTATATTCACATTCAGCAAGTTAAAGAAATCAGTTGTGCAGTTACAAGCGAACAAACTATTTAATCTGCCACCCTGCTCTTATTGAGATTTATTTTGTTATTCAACTCAAGTCTCTGCTACCTCTGCTTGACATAATCAATTCAATCATAATCAATACTGCATTCAGTCTGAATATTTTCCATCTACATTTAAATCTTCCTCGCAATTCTTGTTAATCATTTGAAACAAGTTCAAATGCAGCTGAAACTGTAACACTTAAAAAGTCTAAGCAGAGCTGTATTGTCTCCTGAAAATAAGACTAGAATAGCTTTTGAATGAATTGACCAAGCAGAGATTTATCCTTCCATTATCTCTTAAAATGGAAGAAATGATAAAACGCAAATAGTTATACATATTAGTAGCTATAGGCACATGAATATAGCTGTGAGATGTTTTAATGGAGCATCAAGTGTTGCTAAATGGCTTTAAATGGTCTATTCTGCACTCGAAAACTGAGACATTTCTCTTTATTCTTCCAATAAAATGCTAATTCAAACTAGTATTTCTAAATCAGGGTCTTCAGCTGTCTGGTTGAAGAAGATGATGTGATCCCAAGAAGCCCAAATTTAACGCATAAATATCTGGCTTATGAGACAGTTTATTATTGTACATATGAAACACACACACACACACACACACACACACACACACACACACGCAGTGTGGTTTGGCTGGTATCCCTAAGTGCTGAATCTTAAAAATAGAACACTGGACATCGGTAACTCGAGGGTTTAAATCTTCATTATGAATTCCAGTCTTGAACTTTGCCTTCACAAATGCATCAAGTGTCCCTGTTCAGAGAGTGAACTCTCATTTGTAACCATTCTCCACCGCATGCTTGTTAACGGCATAAAAGACTCACCAAAGACTTCCTTCCTTACAACTACAATCCAATTTCCACAGCCCAGCCAAGCTTTGTAAACACAGAAATTGGTGTGAACGTTTGAATTTCCATACCAGTTTAAAAATACTTCTTCTGACAATATCCTATGGGGAATAATTAGATATTTCATGATGCAAAAACACAATTATTGGCTATGAACTTATTAATAAACTTCCGAAAAGGAAACTTGGTTATTCAGTTTGATGAAGTCTGATACATTTAAATATTTTAACTTTAAAAATAAAGAGTACTGACCCTTTAAAATCTGCTCTCAAAGTGAAATCTAGCTGTATTTTTCAGTGGTTGCTGGATGTAGTGGCCATAAAGAGGTCACAGAGTATCACAATGGATGCACAATTTTTCGAAGCGGTTCAATAACATCAGTGTCGCTGATGCACCAGTTTAAGGCTGTTATTTACTCTCTGAATTACAGTTTTGACTTGGTTTTTCAAATCTCATTCTGGCCAAAGGAAGATTTTGTCACGAGCTGAGACCCACACACTTGCACACACCGGTTGGTTGCCGTTATAAAGTGACTTTTATTTAACAGTGTTACACCACACTCAGACGTCCGCTCCACTGGCGTCCGTCGCACTTGCTCTCGTGCTTCCTCTCTCTCGATTCCCCTCCGCTCTCCTCCTTTTCACTGTTCCATGAGAGAAAACACACACAAGCCATTAGCCCCTGACAGCTGTCACCTGCGTGGCTCCGCCCCGCGAGCTCACTGCCTCACTCCTCCCTTGCAGCCGCGCCAGGGACCACACCCCGCCACAGATTTATTTTCATTTAAAAATTATCCCAGGTGTCAGTTCGTCATAGAGCCCAAGGCTGTCCTTTTTGGCCTTTGAGTTACTACTTACTGAATGTGAAATTTTTAGTGCACCATCTGCCATGCTCACATCTTTTCATTCAATTTGTTCTATTAAGAACAAATTGAAAGAAAAGATTGACCCTTACAAAGTGTGACCATGTCTGAATACTTTCTGACTTGGCCATCTCACTGTGATTTTCACCCAAAGCCTTTTGCTTCCTACTGAAGTCCACTCTTGCAAATATATAGTTTCAGTTCTAAACAGACTACAAACAGCTGTAGTTTTTTAAAATTATTTTAACTCAATCATGAATATAATATTCTTCTTCACTGGATACAATCTTCTGTACAGGTTCATTACTATACATGAAAGACTGATACAACCCAAAAGGGACCACAAACCAAGTGAACACCACTAGATAAGCTGTGGCATAAAGCTACAGCTATCTGTGTCTTCAACCATCAGGCACTTTAAAGTAATATTTTCATATTATTTTAATATTCACCCTTGTGCGGTTGTCATTAAAGGTAAAAATCAGCTGTAGAGGCAATTTCATTATACTTTCATTATACCAGGCTGTAAACATGTTTATTTTATTTTGAAAGCAAACAACCAAAAAACTGAAGTTTACTGCACACTCAGCTGTACTGAGCAGGGGTGGTCCTGGCCACTTCATGTGTATTTTAGAAGTTACATGAAACTACTAATCACAGTCCTCATTAATCAAATCATGTTTTAATTGTCACCAAAATGTGTTGCACTTTACATCATGTATAATGTTGCAAACACACACAGTGTCAGATTAGTTTGCAAAGGCTGGCTAAGCTTACCAAACTAGGGTCTCTTTGCTTCGGTTGCTTGGTTATATTCCAGTTTACTCTGACAAAGCTAAGAATAACACATTTAATCAAGTAGTATTTCTGGTACCAACAAGCAATAGCAGCAACTGTCCAGTCGACTAATACTTTACTTTACTTAAGTCACAGATAAAGAGACTCAAACTGAAACTCTTAATTTTTCCCATAAACTTCTATCCAACTGGAATCCTTTTTTAAAGGCCACTATCTGCTGACCAAGTTGGCTTTACTTTTCAGACCCAGAAGCTACGTTCATTTCTCATATATAGTTTTATTACTGTCACCAGCAGAAGTGTCTCAACCAGTGGCTGAAGCTATATTAATCCACTCATTTCCTTAACCAATTATTCAACTAGAATCACAGGTATGTTAGAACCCAGGAACAGGTCCAGTTATCCCCAATAATTAATGTCTAATAATCTTTTAACTAACCCAGCTTCTTTTGTGCAGTACTGACAAAGATATTTAGTGACTCAAAATTACATCACAGGAGATATTTGGACATTCAAAACACCTCCACTCTCGCCCAGTTTTGACCTAATTTATGACAGCTGTGAACACGCCAATGAGCTAGTGACTAACTGACTGAACAACTGTCAGTTACAAATGCTAATAATTAGTGGTGTTAAGCCAAGAAAGCAGAAGAAAAAGCAGCACCAGTATTACAATGGTACATGGTGTGAATTCAGGTCTATAAAACATGATAAACTGGTTTGTGTCTTTTTACCTTCACTTCTGCAGCAGAAAATATCTCAAACATGCTTGTGCATTACTTACAGCAGTAAACACAACATCTATACTTACTTCCCACTTCATATGGGAGCTGTCTCCCCTCTTGCCGGTGCGAAGGAGGTACAGTCGACCGCTACCATCTGACAGAGCTGCCCAGGTCGCCGAGGTCAGGCTGAGGGAGGCGCAAAGACGATCCTCGCACTGGCTGGACTCGACGGTTACACGGTAGACCTCTCTCGGCTTCCCCAGGGCGGTGTCCTGAATTCAGAACACAACAGACCCATAAGCCAGTACTGCATTCATAAAAAAAAGAAAGCATTAAGCCATTTAGATTCATTCATATCTGCAGAGGAAATCTCAGTGTGCTGGTGTATGAGAATGAAACAAAGTCATTGTGTATTTGATTACTTGATTAAGTCAGTGCATCAAATTTCAGAAACAACAGAAAAATGCCTATTTTAATATGTCAAAGTGCATGTTCTGTCCAGTTAACACAAAAAAAAATACATTTATATTATGTTTACTGTCACATGTAGCAAAAACAAAGAGGAACTCTTTAATTTTTTAAATTAATTAAAGTTTTTTTTTCAAATTACTGTACTACTTGACTGTTAAGGGGAGGAAGGATGAATGGAATAATGATTGGATGTCAAGTAAGCTCATTTCAGTGCTACAGATGGAGAACAGCATGGCAAAACTGATTTTATCACCACTTCAGTTTAGCATGAGAAAATATTGTAGGATATTGGGAAATATGTGATGCATGCATTCTTACAGCTAACATCCCATCAAACAATAAGCAGCTCAGTCATGAATCACAAAGACTCAAACACAAGACATTTAATAGACATTTAATTCTGCAACTCCAAAGAAGAGAAAGGTCGCTGCTTCCATCCCATAAGAGTTCTACAATAAGCATCTGGGTTGAAGACATAAAGTCCAAGTGATTTTCCACGAATTTCTTATTGTCTAAAGTCTTATAATCTAAAGAATGATACAATGAGTAAGAGAAAACATGCACCCATCAGGGACAGATACAGTTAGCAACTGTCATGTGGCCACTCGTGTGATTCAACAATCTGAAAGCCATATTAGTAATAGATAGATATGCCACCACATGAGCATCACAAATTGCGTGAAAAAACAGTTTTTCAAAAGGACCCTGGAGAAGCTTCCCTGTTGTTGCCATGGAGCATGGCATGGCACATTATATCGCGATCTAATGTACGATGCACCTTTGGTATCACTTTCTCCAGCATCCGTGCCGTTAATGCCCCGAAACGGAGTGTGAAAAGTCTATGTGCAATGTGCCGAGCAACTGAGCACAAAAGGCTGAAGGATGATAATTATCATGTGATCACTGTAATTAGAATTTGAGCAACACTTTTCCATAAATTTCATTTAATGGTGCCACTGAAAGCCAGAAACACTGTCTCGCAGGATTACAGTGTGATGATCATCAAAGAAAAAAACTCCAATGAGACACCAATTATGTCTAATTATGGTCAATGATGACTAAGACATAAAAGAAGGCTCGATTGAAAAGGTCATGAGAATGATTTTGCTCCTCATCTCAACATCTTGGTATGGGGTAACAATACCAATCAGAGCCTTGAGTCAATTATATAATCACTCCTGTGATTAACTGGAGACTTACAAGGGCTCAACCAAACTTTATGTGCTCGGGTGATTCATATGACAGACAAAAGACTGCACAGAAAGTTGTGTTTCACACTAAATACTAAGAGCCACGTTTTTTCTGACAGTCGCAAATTTTGCATCTTGACCAAGAAAACACAGGGGTTAGAAATGATAATAAGATGTATTAATATTATATAATTAAACATAATTTTTAAAACTCTTGTGTTTTACAGACATCCTTTCTCTTCCCACAACCTGGTGATGCTCAAGTGTTTGGTCACCACCTACTGGCACATCAGGCACATAAAAAAGCCTTCACTGAATACACCATCACAACATCAGGGCCATAATATAAAACATTATATTATGGTAACATAAAACAACACTGTAAAACAAAGAGCTCCTAAATTTGCCTAAAAATATTTGCAAAGACTCCCAGCTTAGAAGTGATTTAGGAAAATTCTCAGCGCAAGGTATGTTAACCACAGACCAACCTGTGCATTAGGTAAATTCACATGGTGAGAGTTAGATTTTGGATTAAATCCATACTTGATCTAAATTATTATTATTATTATTATTATTATTATTATTATTATTATTATAATAAGCAAAATTGTTGGGCTTCTATGATTTACTGCTATAATACGAGGGAGATCGTCATGTCTGTGAATGCTCTAAGATGTGAAAAATGAAATGAACTGCTTCACAGTATGAGGCTGTGAAAGCTATCTGTGTGATTGCTCTGCTGATGAAGGTTGGGCAGACCCAACTTGCATTTTTCCAGCTGCAAAACACTTTAGTGATAATGATTTTGTCAATACTGGATTTATTATTAGATGTAACAGAATACTGACCACAATCTTTATCCATGACACATGTAACCTGCAGGTTTTTTTAACCTCACTGTTATTCTGAATTTGGAGCACATACTAATGGCACTAATGTATGCACGTGATTGACCTGTGGCTCGTTTCTATGGCTGCCTGACCACTGTTATTATGCTGGCAAGTTAACTACCATTAGTCCACTGTAATTAACGACACAGTGTAATGTTAGACTCCATGACTGCTTTAACTACCCAGTTTGTCTTAAGTGTTACATTAAATTTTATTCCTCTAACACTTAAAGAGATAAATTAACCTTATTATGCAAAGCACAAAGATTTTATTTAATCACCAGGATTAAAAAAAAAAAAAAGTGGCAAAGCTTCTTCTTTCTGCCAGGTTCTCCTCTGCTTAGGGAACTCCTAAGTAGATCCTGATTAATACGTTGTCAGGGCTGATATGTCATATATTAGCTATTTACCAATATATCAGTATCTGCAATTATAAAAACCAATAAATGTACATTTAAAAAGTAAGGAAGAGACAGGAGAAAGACCCTTCAACCATGAGTGTTGATGTTGTATAGTTCTGTCAACCTGAGGACAACACGTGTTTGGAACGCCACAAACAAACCAACCAAATGATGCGAACAAACATACTCATATTATAAATAGATATGAATGACAATGTTAGGGAAAAATGTTTATATGTTTGTTTTCAAGGGGCTGGAAAAAACTACATATTAGCTGAAATATTAAATTTTGAAATCAATATGTGGTATTACATCGGTGTTGTCTTAAAAATCTTCTTTCAGTCAGGCTCCATTCCAAAGTCACTTAAAAGTCCTTCTTTTCACTCCACGCAGTTTTTCATCTTAGAAGCAGATGCTTTGTGAATAACTTTCACCTTTTCAAGATTTAGTCGTGACTTTAGCGAGAAATTCTTAGAAATTAAGAAAATTGTTGTCACTAGGAGCTAGCTTTATGAATATGACCCCAGAATCAAAGATTTTTTTACTAAGATCTGTGATTGCTCTCTTATGGTGTTTTCACACTTACAGTTCTATTCCAGATCAGTTGATTACATACTTGTGGGGGTTTTTTTTGTTTGGTTTCTTTTTGCACAAGAAAAACTCCAAGCAAACCGAGCACAATTACCATGTTCACATGTGCAACAAAGAACTGCATCAATGTGGAAAACAGTGCAGGTGTGAAAACACCTTAGACATCAATAGGGGGGCAACAATCATGAATAGGACAAGGAATATAAACGGACTTCCCAAAAAAATAAAAGGATTCGCAAACTCACCAGAGTGACGGTGAGATTGAGGACCCGTCCTTTGCAGTCCACAAAGTAAACACTGTCCTCATACCAGGGGTCTAAGTGCAGGTAATTATACATGCCAAAAGCACGCATATGCTCCAGGGTGTACTGAGTATCCTTCAGTTTGACCTCCTCCACAGCTGCAGCAGATATGAAAAAGAAAAGATTAAATATGGCAGTAATATCTGAAGATACAGGACAATAATCACATTTCTGTTATTCATGTTCGAAGTACTTGAGAGGAAATCTTTACTTAAAAAGAAGTTTTCCCTCCTGCCTTTCCTACCTTTGCTTTGTGGGAAGTGTTATATATTTCTTAACATATCTTAATTACCAAGTTTGAGGTATATGATTATGAAAAATCTGGACATGGTGCTCTATTTCCATCCCTTATAGGACGTTTTTAATCAGTAAAATACATATCTGCATCAGCCCCACAAATTTAGTATTGCTCAAACTAAAGTTAAGAGCTTGAAGTTAAAACGTTAATTATAATACTGACTGCATAACCTTATAACGTAAAGTAGGTCTTGCAACCTCCCTATGATTGTTTTTAAGTTATTTAAAATTAGTGCACTTAACTTGTCCTGACAATATAAATGGGTTATTCAGGTGTATGAAGAAAAAAAACTGTAGTAATTAGTAACTTCAACGTTAATCTGCTAATCTGCAGTGGATTCAACTATGCTAATGTTCAGGTTTTCTTAGTGATTGTGTGAAAGCTCATTAGGTTACAGTGGTGGACCTTAAGAGCTCATTCTGAGCCACTGAGCTACAGATACAGCTGCTAAAATGTCATGTAGCATCAACAACTGACGTCTTCACGTAGTGTCAGCCAATAAAATGTCTGAGATAATTTCAAATAACTTAGCTTGCTATTCCTATTTGATGTTAGGAGAGAGAGAAGTTATACTGGACCTTTCTCAAGGCTAGGCTAGCACACTTGCTAACTGCACTGCATTAAGTTTCTCTCACCAGCATCCAGCTCTATGTTGTACGTCGGTATGGCGTCCAAGGATAACCTGTAACTCTCAAAGTTTGGGTCCAACAGGTCTCTGTTGACCTTCAATGAGTAGTTAGACGCAGTCATGTCTTTTTCAATGAAACTGGCTAATTCACAAGTTGATGACAGCCTGTGTGCAGCAAGAGGAGAGGAGGGTGAGATATAGCCAGCGTGATACACATTTCCTGTGTTTTCGTCATTGTTTTCTCACACGGAGCTATTTTACGGCGGACAAAACCTCCCAGGGCGCCACGGGAAGTTGAGTCCTGAGCTAATTTCTCTTGAAATGCTTAACTAACTGATTTAATTTAGTCTTTTAAGTTTAAACTTTAAGGTTTAAACTTATCGTATTATTTTTTTGTTATTAGACAAGTATTTTGATGTTGTGGTATTTTGAACACTAATGCGACTTTCATTGGTTATTCAGGTTATGTTGAAAGATTACCCGCTCCAAACCCGGAACTTTTAAGCGTTGAACGTTTTTAGACGGTGCCGTTGTGTAAGGGGACTTTATGTTCCCCAGCTGATCCTTTTCGATAACGGTAGCGGCTACCTCATAGGGAACTAAATTAGACATTATAATATATGTTTTTATTATACTCTGGCTTCCAAACTGACAGTGGCGGTGTGTGTGTTTAATTTCAGGCGGATCATGAGCAAAGATTCCCAGATGAGGGCTGCAATAAACCAGAAGCTGATAGAGATGGGGGAACGGGAGCGGTAAGCGAGTCTTTCGCTGCAGTGATTTGGTGCTGGATGGTTTGGTGTGGTTTTGAATTGTCCAGATTAGGTCACATATTGTGAATTAAATGTGTGGCCGCAGGTTGAAAGAGTTGCTCAGGGCGAAGCTGGTGGAGTGTGGGTGGAAGGATCAGCTTAAAGCACACTGCAAAGGTATTTAACTTGTGCTTGTGTGTATGCGGTGATGATGTTGTGGTGCTATGAAAACAAAAGTCACTAAAGTCATTACCTCCCGTGTGATCCAGATGTGATCAGAGAAAAGGGCCTGGAACATGTCACAGTGGAGGACCTGGTCACAGAGGTCACACCAAAAGGCAGAGGTACAGTACAGATGTTCAAACACAACAGCGGGGGGAGGAAGACTGTTAGAAGTGATGACCATACTCATTTGCTTCGTTGGCTTAGATGTACAAGTCAAGTCAATTTATTTATTTATCACTGCACAGCATCTTTACACGTAATCAATCTTTTTGCATGCTAACTAACAAACTGGTAATGCTGTAGGTCAGCACTACTTATTGCTTAAGGCTGTTCAAATTTCAGGTTTCCGTGAGATACAGTCTTGAACCAACCCTCATTTCTTTACATTTTTCTTCCAAGCAGACAGATGTTGTATTTTTTTGTAAACTGTTTTGAATTGGTCTTCAGTAGTAGTTCTTTGGGCTTTCTGAAGGTTTTTCAAAGTTTTTCTTTGGACATTGGCTGTCCATTTTAAGAACATTTTCAGATGCCTCAGTTATTTTAAATGAGCTTTAGCCCAGAGAAGATGGCAGTGTTTCTGGATCATTTTCACATATGGCTTCTTTTTTGCATGCTAGAGCTTTAACCTTCACTCATGCATGGCATGGTGATTTCTGGAAATGTTTCTGAGCTTCGTAGGAAGTTGTAGAGGGAGTTGGTGCCCCTTCAAAGTCATATTTTATCTACCAGGCCAACATTACAACATACACAGAAAAAATATTAGAAACAGCTGACAACATGACAACTTCTGACAATAAAAGTATTGTGTTGTGTGAGTCTGTAAGTTTCTATACTGTGTTCTGACTTATCTCTCTTCATCTCGTCATCTCTTTCCTCTGCAGCACTCGTACCAGACAGTGTGAAGAAAGAACTCCTCCAGAGAATCAGAGCTTTTCTAGCTCAGCATGCAACCTTGTGAACAACACAATTCCCTTTCTTTTTTCAGGTTTTTTTTTTTTGGTTTGTTTTTACTCACTGTTGATCCACGAGTGAAACCCAAATTGTTGTTTATTGTGTTCATTTTAGTGCTAATCTTATTTTGTATTGTGTTTTTTCATATTGATTTTTAGTTTATGCTGCAGTTTTGGAGAAGAAAAATAAAGTCATGCCTATTTTGGTCATTCTTGTTGTAATTGCTACCTGTCTGGTTGATCCAAATCTAAAAGTGCAAACAGATCCTTTTTTTTTTCTTCAACAGACAACACGATGAGAGACTGTGCTTAAAAATAAGTCGACGTGCTAGATGTCATTGTCTCACTGTCACGCTTGACTTCAGGGCTGTATAGTCATTAATGTATTTTATGTATATGTTATCTAAGTCAAAACATTCCGAAAGACAGCAAGAGATGTGCTTATATAGATGTATATCTTATTATATTCATATGTTTTTTTAGGGCCTAATAATTTCAGTAAGTCTTAAGGCAAAAGGCAGGGGACACCTTCGACAGGCCTCCAGTCTGTTGCCCATGTTGCAAAATAGAAAACATATAAATGCATCTCAAACTTTGAAACAAACTTTGAGATGTTATCTATTTGCGCGTGTTGAGAAAATAAAGGCAATTTTAGCTCAGCAAAATCCTTAAAAAAAAAAAAAAGTTTGCAGTTGTGTAATGCAATTTATTTATTTTTTCCCCCCTTAAAGTTGATTGGCAGTAGGTTTTACGGATCAAGAGTTAATAAAAAAAAAAAAAGATCTGGTCCTAAGCATGTCTTAAAATTAGATAAATATAACCTCAGATGAACAACAAAACATAACTTGCTACATAAAATGCAAAAAGAGTGTGTGATAAACAGTACACCCTTACTGCCTCCGTAGGAATTAAGAGGCTAAGTAGCTGCTAATCAAATGCACTTGAATAGCTGATCATCAGCAAGTGTGAGCACCTCCATAGAAGTAGAAGTTTTGGCAGTTCTCTGCTCTGGAGCTTTCAGGTGTGTGTTAACGTAGTGCCAAGGTGGAAGGACATCGGCAATGATCTCGGAGAAGCACTTGTTTCTGCCCATCAGTCTTGGAAGTTTTTAAAGGTTATTTCTAAACAATTTAAAGCTCATCATTCTACAGTGAGAAAGATTATTCAGTCACAAGTGGAAAACACTTAATACAGTTACCATATGAGGACATGAGAGGACATAGTCAGATGTCTACTCATATTAATGTACAGAATCCACCTGCTTGCTGCTTCTAATGCACAATCACCCAATGTATATACTATTTATATTTATATATATTTATAATGCTATTCCTTTTGCACATGTCGAAGAGCGTGTCAGGACACATTTCACTGTGTGTTATAATTGCATAACTACACATGTGACAAATAAAGAACCTTGAACCTTGAACCTTGAACCCAGAAAACTTTCCCCAAGGAGTAATGCTTAGAGAAACTTTGATATATGAGCTACATCTCAGACTCTACTGGCCTCAGTTAGCTTGTTAAATGTTAAATTGTCAGTTTGCTTTTCACACAGCTGTAGTGCAGGCAAAATGAAAGGGTGCTTCCCCAGGGTCTTAAAAATATTAGAGCACACACACAAACATCACGCAAACACCCTGCCCTGCACAATCAGACACACTTACATCCCAGATGCATCGGTGTAAAAGAGTCTCTTTAGTCTCTTTTGATTTGTCGTTTCTGGAAATCAGTCCCACCACTGTGGTATCATCTGGAAACTTAATAATTAGGTTCCCATCACATGGATACACAGTTGTGTGTTAACAGCATGAACAACAGACTGAA
This sequence comes from Tylochromis polylepis, assembly GCA_015107715.1. Taxonomy (NCBI): domain Eukaryota; kingdom Metazoa; phylum Chordata; class Actinopteri; order Cichliformes; family Cichlidae; genus Tylochromis; species Tylochromis polylepis. Next base: position 9,755 of record VVHJ01002295.1, on the reverse strand, counting down.
CAACTGAGAACACAGCCTTGGGGAGATCCAGTGCTCAGCATGGTGGGTTTGGAGATGTTTCTCCCAAGACATGTGTGGTGTTCAGCCCGAGTAAGAAGAGTTTCTTTAGTAGTCTCCGTGGAATGATGGTGTTAAACGCTGAGCTAAAATCAATGTATAGGAGTGTGGGTGTCTTTATGGTTCAGATGGGTGATGACAGAGTGCAAGGTGGTGGATATTGCATCCTCTGTGGAGTGATTAGGATGATAAGCAAACTGGAACGGGTCAACTGATGCAGGAAGGCAGTGATGTGTGGTTTGATAAGCTGTTGAAAACACTTCATCACAGTTGCTGTCAATGCGACAGAACCGTAGCCATTTAGACAAGATAAAACTGGTTTCTTTGCTACTGGCACTATGGTGGATGTTTTGAAGCATCTAGGTACGGTGGCCTGACTGAGGGAGATGTTAAAAATATCATTTAGGACATCTGCCAGCTCACCAGTGCAGTCCCTGAGCACATGTCCTGGGATGTTATCTGGACCTGCAGCTTTTCGTGGGTTGACCCTTGCTAGGGTCCTCTGTGTATCTGCTGCACTTATGATAACAGCTGGCCCTGTAGATAATGGAAGAAAACGCACTTTCCCTCTGTATGTTGGGTTTGATGCCTCAAAGCATGCAAAGAAGTTATTAAACCTGTCCGGAAGAGAAGCATCATCTTTATTGACCCCCTGCATGGGTTTGTAATTCATCAGTGCCTGTACTCCCTGACACATTCATCTGGTGTTTCCTGTCTCACAGAGGTGTCCCTGGATTTTCTCTGTATGGGTGTGTTTCGCCTCCTTTATTCCTTTTAAGAGTGCAGACGCTGGCCACGCGGAGAGCAGTCTCATCCTCCGCCAGGGTCTCTGGTTGCCACATGCAGTGAAGGTCTTAACTACAGTGACATCCTCTGTGCACTTTGCAATGTAGCTGTTTACTGCCTCCGCGTACTCCGCGATGTTTATCTGGTCTCCCTGTGAGACTGCTGTCTTGAACACCCCCCACTCAGTGTTTTTAAAGCAGTCTTTAGTGCTGAGGCTGTGCTGAGGCTGCAACCTCTGGCGAGATCCTAGTCTGTTTTGTCACTGGCCTGATGCGCTTCAGGAGTGGTTTGTAAGTAGGCACCAGCATGTGATGGTGATCAGAGCGGCCGAGGTGGGAGTGGGGGTTTGCTTTGTATACACCAGGGATGTCCAACTCCAGGCCTCGAGGGCCGGTGTCCTGCAGGTTTTAGATGTGTCTTTGATCCAGCACAGCTGATTTAAATGGCTAAATTACCTCCTCAACATGTCTTGAAGTTCTCCAGAGGCCTGGTAATGAACTAATCATTTGATTCAGGTGTGTTGACCCAGTGTGATATCTAAAACCTGCAGGACACCGGCCCTTGAGGCCTGGGTTTGGACATCCCTGGTATACACCAAGTCCAGCATGTTAACACCTCTGATTTTAAAGACTGCTTGAACTTAGGGGGCACAGTCTTTAAACTGGTGTGGTTAAAATCCCCAGCAATCACGACAGAGCTGTACAGGTGTACATGGAGAATACCTGTGTTGCACAATTTTGAAGAACGACGTCATGTCATTGCTCAAAGACATTTTTGTCACCAGCTCTTTCCTGGAATGGGTTTGTTACTTTATACTTTAGATTTCATTTAAATACCTTAAAGGTGTTTGTTGGATTCAAGTCAGGCGAAATAGTTATAGAAAATTTTTTTTTTGTTCTTGAAACACTCGTGTGATTTTTGACAATGTGCTTTGGATCATTATCATGCTGAAATATTTCTCTGACATCAGAGAAATATTTAGACAGTGGTTTGGCATTCGTGGTTCAGTCTGTAAAGTCATGAGGAAACCCTTTGAATCATTTCATATTTAAGAAATATTTATTTAATTAAATAATCTTCCTATGCATTGTTTAGTTTGGTTTTTTTTTTTTTTTTTTTTGGGTGGGGGGGGTGTTG
>VVHJ01002294.1:19336-40616 GCA_015107715.1 Tylochromis polylepis | reverse complement strand
ACACACACACATGCATCTTACAAAGTTCTGATAAACCCACTAGCTCTGGCAAGCTCACACCGCAGACATTTTAGCTACTACCTGCTTCTATACATTGAGAAGTAAGATAATAAAAACGCAAACAGACCTAAAACAGAGTTAATATTGGCCTTGTGTTCAGTCTGTAGCTAGCAACATGGCTCCAAAGAAGCATTTTACCTTGCCTTTACAGGATGTATTAAAGGTCACTTCTTGATAATTGGATTTAACAACAGTGTGTCAAACTATGGGCCATGTTTCAGTAGAAACATATACTGCAACACAAGTTCTTCACATATCCATGTTTGAACTTGGCCAGTAACAATGACAGACTGTGCACACTGTCTACACTATCAGACTGTTAGAACAAAAAACAGCTTTACTCTTGGAAATGGTAACCAGTTACTCCACAGCATGTGAGCAGACCTGTTCCTGTGCTAACTATATATAATGCAAGTAGAACAGTTAGCAAGAAAACAAGAAAATAGTTTTTCTTCAGATGAAATTAGCCACTTCAATGCTCCTTTAAAGTTCGCTACCTGTGTTCATTACTACTACTGCTATCACCCGGGTAGAGACAATAAGGCAGCAGCTGAAAGAAGCTTGACTGTGAGTTTTCATGGTTGTGCGCTCATCCTACACAGAGCCTAAGCAGAGCTTTGCATACCATCATCTAGATCAAACATAAGGCCTGGGGGCCAGAATTATCCCTGCAAAGACTCCAAGCTGGCCCACTGGACAGCTTTTTTTCATATGTTTTGGAACTTTGTGCACTGATAAAGACCTTCATACTACACCACACAGCTCCTGTGCTGCCACCACCACAACCAACTATCACAGAATAAAAGAAAAGAAAAAAAGGGAATTTCTGTGAGTTAACAAACTTTGTTTCATAATTACAGGACACTCTGGGCAACGAGCTACCAGAATTTATTCTGTAATTTTACGCATTTATTTCTCACAATTTAAGCCGAAAGGGTGGTGCTGACAGATGTCTTTAATTTACTATGGCATAATTTACTATGTAGCAAGAGAAATACTGTTGAAATTGCATTTCTTTTTCTCATATTAAGATATTTTAAGGATTCAATGTGTAGTTAATCTTCTTCATATTGACTGAAAGGGGAGTTTCACTGGTTTGTGAGTTGTACGTGGCCCCGAATGTAAAATGAATTTAACAGCCCTTATCTACATGTTGTAGCTGTGTGCTGTCACATGGGGGCAGTATCAAAAATGTCTACACGAACCACTCTTTGGACTACTCTTGCTTAGGGGTAGCTGTGGTTCAGGAGAGCCAGCAGGTTGTTCACCATTTAGAAGGTCTTGATCCCTGGCTCCTCCTACATGCCGAAGAATGCTTGGACAAGATACTTAACCCTCAGTTGCCCCTGATGGAGAATGAGTGTTAGACAAAATACAGGCATAAAAAAAGGGATGTATGAATGTGTGTGACAGTATACTGAGTGCTCAGTTACAGTTGAAATGCCTTATATAAATATCATTCTTTTTCCTTTGTGACTGTACTGATGTTGGTCATTACTCATCTGCCTGGACGCTTGAGTTATGGGCACAGCTATTTTGATTGACAGATGTGCCAAAGTAGGTAGCCAGTGGCCATCTACTAAGCCTCATCTCCACTATTTGGAGTAACTGAGCTGGAGCTTTCCATTGTTTTTGTACTGTTGGTGCCTTCAGAGCAATTTAATGGACTCATTTGTCTAACATCAGTGCTTGCTGTGTGGTACACAGCATCCAAGATGTTTTTGCTTTGTTTTTAGTTCAGTTAACTGGCAAATATCTGTGTCTCTGTGATGCACATGTACAGTTAGGGATGAAGCTTGGTAACCAAGCTTGCTAATAGTAGCTAATACCTTAACAGTTCACCCTTTCATGCAAACATGGAACGTAAGGCTACAGCCAAAACATTGAAGTTTGAAGCATGCACATGCCACGGCGTGTCCTTTGGCAGACGGCCGCCCCTCCCTGAGCCTGGTTTAGCTGGAGGTTCCTTCTTGTTAAAAGGGAGTTTTTCCTTCCCACTGTCACCAAAGTGCTTGCTCATAGGGGCTCATATGATTGTTGGGTTTTTCTGTATAAGCATTATTGTAGGGTCTACCTTACAATATAAAGCGCCTTGAGGTGACTGTTGTTGTGATTTGGCGCTGTAGAAATAAAACTGAATTGAATTTATTTGGATTGAAGCACAGTCCATATGGCAGTACATTCAGTAGTAGTACATTAGCTACATTCATTTTTTATATTGTCTACACTCTTGCTGCAGAGAAGATCAAAGTCACAAGGAAGTTCTTGGAATGAAGAAAAACTTTAATCCACCAAAGATCATCTTTAATTATCTTTTTGGACTTCTTCTTTTTTATGGTTTACGGTTTTATCTTTCACTCTGTGTAACCAAAGAAACAAACACTGTACTGTGAATTCTATTTTAGTCTTGTTAGCCAGCTAGCTACCAACAACAGTGTTTACAGAATAAGGCAGTAATAAGGTAGTAAACACTCAGATGGAAAGAGGAAAGCAACTCACCAGATATACTTTATGAAGCTCTCCTGGTTTATTCACACATAATGGAGAAGGAGGTGTTAATAATTAACTATATCTGTGTCCCAGCACATGAGGGTGTTAGGGAAATGAAACCGCAGGTGCTATGTCTAAGCAGGCTCTAAATTGGGACAGAACTGAATTGGAGGCTGGATAATGATGATGATGAGTTGAAGAAATGTGGATTATGCTGCACGATGAATTTGAGAAATTCCCATGGTAGGTTTCCAGATGACTGAAATCCATTAGTTGAAGTAGATTCAGAGTAGCCACAACAATCCAGCAGAGGAGTAATGTACAACCTACCCTGGCAGTTAAATATGGAGCTCATGGTCCCCAAAACATAAAAGCAAAGTTATTCGTCATACCTTGCAATTCTCCCAGCAAAAGCTTTTTCCACAATATTCTATGAACTAAACTGCAGACTGCAGACAGTGGACAGAAAACAACAAAGCAGCGACCCAGGTTGGGAAATGCAATTATCTTTTTGCTGTAGAAAAAAAAAAGCTAAATAGAGAATGTTAATCTGCATGGAGGTGGAGCTGGCTATCGGTACTCTATAGTCCAATCTCCTGAAGATTTCAAAGGACAGGTTTAAATTAATTCTATCTCTCACAGAAAGTAGGTTGAATGGGTTGTGTCTGTGTAATCATTCCACCTCATCAGACTGGCTGTGAAGCGGCACCTTTGTAGAGTTACTGCACTGCATCAGGTTCAGCAGAAGCTTGATCAGTTTGAATTAGTCATATTGAGTGGCTCCCTCACATACAAGGCTGTTAAAAGCTCACAGCAGTGGTACTATAATCGCACCTTTGCTGCTCCTGCTTGACAAATGTAACCATATTAGCAAAGACTAAAAGGAAAAAAAGGAAAACAAACAAAAAAGCCCTCTTTTTTAAAATTTGTTTTTATTTTAGTTACTACAAAGAATTGTTTCAGCTAGTGTTAGTTTTTTCAGTGAAAAAATAAAGTTTTGCTTACCAGGTTTTGGTGTTTCTCTTGGTTTTATTATTATTATGGTCTTTAGAGTACACACTGATGCAACACAGGGTAAATCATTAAACATGTTTTTAAAAATGTAGCGTTGACAGGTTCATCAAGTTCAGACAAACTACACATCAGATTAGGATTGATTTTTGGTATTGTATTATCAAATTGTGTCCCAAGCTACTGTGCTTTTTTGTTTTTTAAAGATAAGGCTTGTGCCTTATCTTAATATCCCTGCTGGTCATAGGATGGGGATGCATGGACTGCACAGTAGATGGAAGGATTCAGAAGAACAGGATCCAAAAAAAAGTAGTTAATGTGGTGATGCTTTCATAGTGTGCAGTCTCATCAGCATTGTTTCCAGCAGCAGCAGCGGCAGCAGGAAGTTGCTTTGAGCAAAGAAGCTCTGATCACAGCTGTAGCTTATCTGCCCAGCACCAAATGGCAGGCAGACAAATTAACATAGCTGAGCATTTGGAGTTGTACTCCCGAGTTTGTGATCTGACAATAGAGCGACAATTGAATTTGGCATACACCAGGTGGGCACGAACACAGTTTCAGATCAGTGCTAACTTTTCTTCTATCTGCTGGATGTGGCACTTGTGTGTTAACAAGTTTGACATAGGGTGACTTTTTGCCAGTGCTGTGTTATCAGCTTGTTCTCTTTTTTTCTCTGGAAATGCACAATGGCATATGGAGCTGTGGTCAGAAGTTTACATGCACTCATCATCGGTATGAATGTCATGGCACTTTGAGGCTTTTAATGATTGATTTGAACTGCTCTTTTTCCATGGTGGGATGATTCTACAATAATAATAAGTGGCACTACAAAATGCTCAAGTGGTAGTTTCTCTTTGCCAGCAGCAAAAGGGTTTGCTTGGCCAATGACTCACTCAGAACAATGGGGAAGTCAGTGAAGATCTAAAAATGAGAACTGTAGATTTACACAAACTGGGAAGATCTCTTGGCACCATTTCTAAAAAACTGCAGATTCCAAGAGCATCAGTTCAAAAAAACTGTATGCACACACAAGTTATTCAGATGAGTCACCACTTTGCCAAGGTCTAGAAGAAGACCCAAACTATCACCCTCAGATGAGAGGAAAATTGATAGTGTGTATAACAACCCAGGAACCACCAAGGATCTAGCCTGGAAATTGAAAACTGAAATACCAGTGTCTCTGTCCATAGTGAAGCGAGTTTTACATTGCCATGGATGGAGAAGTTCCCAATCAAGAAAGAAAGCCTGATCCAAAATTGACACCTTTCAGCTCAACTGAAATTTGCAGTTGCCCGCATGGAGAAACTGAATGCCTTCTGGAGAAAGTTGTATGATCAGATGAGACAAAGATTGGGCTATTTGGCCACAATGATAAGAGGTAAGAGGCGGAGAACTAAGGTGAGGCTTTCGTACCTGAGAACACTGTACCAGCTGTCAAGCATGGTGGTGGTAGCTTCACACTGGCTGTTTTGATGCCAGAGGTACTGGTGCATTACATCAAGGGGATGGAATAATGAAAAAAAAAGGACTTCATTCAAATTATTCTTCACCTCACATCCACAGGTGGAGGGTTGAAAGTTGAACACAGTTGGATGTTCCGATAGGACAATTATCCCAAACACACTTCGCAACTGTTTTTGGAATGGATAAAGCAGGCTAACATTAAGCTTCTGGGATGGGCTTCCTAAAGCCCCAACTTCAACCCTACTGAAAATTTGTGGACTATACTTAAAAGCCAGGAAGCCAACCAATTTAAACGAACTCTACAAAATCCAAAATAAATTCAAACTTGTGCAACCAGTTCTTGATTTTTAAAGTAATTAAAGATTCAATTGAACTCAATTTCATTTATATAGCTCCAAATCCCAACAACAGTCACCTCAAAGTGCTTTATATTGTAAGGCAAAGAACTTAAAATAGTAGAGACAAAACCCAAGCAATCAAACGACCTCTTTTGAGCAAGCACTCGGCAACAACAGGAAGAAACCTCCAGCAGAACCAGGCTAACGGAGGGGCAGCCATCTGCCGCTACTGGTTGTGGGTGACGGATAGTTCAGAATGATGACAAAAGACACAGGACAGGAGAAAACAGGACAAAAGACACTGTGGAAGAGAGCCAGAGACTAATAGTAACTAATGCTTAAATGCAGAGTGGTGTATACACCCACAGTGAGTGAAAAAGATGTATGCTGTAGTCATTCCACCCTGGTGAAAGAACAGTTCAAAGAAATGAAAGCCCCAAATTACCATGACAGTCATGGACATGGTGAGTGGGTGTAAACTTCTGACCACAAATAAACAAAACAAAACAAAAAAACCCAAACAAACAAACAAACAAACAAACAAACAAAACCACGCTCGATGTCTTCTTATTACTGTCAAACAGTAGTTATTGAAATGCTTCACAACACACCAACAATTTACTCAGTATGTATATTAACCATATTAATATATTAATACGAACCATAATACCTCAGAAATATTACATTTTTAAAAATCTAATGGAATAAAACAATGTCATTCTGAACTATCCGTCACCATTTAGAAATTCAGTCACTCGTTTACTATTAAGCTAGTCTAGCAGTCTGAATAACACTTTTAATTAGAACCAATATGTCACTCTATGTGTTTTAAACCATAGTTAGCCGGTTTGCAAGCTCAGTAATCCGAATTACAGCCTCTGGTGACCATCTGCCGTCTGCACAGACCGCTCCGCGCACTACTTTGTTACTGAATTCACCTCAGCCCGCCCCCTCCGTGTGTGTTTCTCTGTGTGTGTGTGTGTGTGGGGGGGGGTTATAGCCTACCGGGCGGAGTAATTCGTGCTGGTATCTATTGAGTGCGTGTGTGCGCGAGTGCGTGCTACGGCTTCAGCCTGTCACTCTCGTTGTGCCGCGGCGCGAACACGGGTAGCAAGAAGGACCAAAAATCCGTCTGGTATCAGTTGTTGTCCCTGGAAAGACTGTTTCCCCCCCATCACTAGAGACACCTCTCTTGTTTTAAAGTGCGTTTGCTCTTCAAGGAGAATATCTGTGACACATTACAATGCTTCAAATAAGGGACCTCATCTGGGGATTGTTATTCATCGGCTGTGCAGGTAAGATGAGTTATTTCTTTTTCTAGTCTAATATTTGGTTGTGTGGGGATTAATATCCAGCTGTAGGCAAAGCAAATCTGTGTGAAAGCGCAGGCCGAGACGTGTTGATTGTGGAGCAGCATCCTCTGGTCCCACCGGCGGCATCCTTGTCACTGACTCCGGACACTGGCGGTGCGTTTGGAGCTGGAGCGCTGCAAAATTCACAATTATCCCAAAAGTTCTCTAAAAAGTGAGGCATCTCCCCCTCTCTGAGGGAAAGCGGCATGAATTACTAAGCAGGGCGCATTTTATTTAGTTTTGGGTTTGTGCAGTTTGATAGAGGCGCGTATCTCGGTGCATTTTGAACATCCCTGTACAACACAGAGAAGTGCAGACGGCCAGTCTCTTTCATTCGGGGTGACTGTTCTCCCTAAGTTAAGTTATGCTACATATTTTTAATTATGAAAAAAAAAAATCCCCACACGTGCTGCGTGCTGTGGAAGTTAAGCTCCCGAGTTTGTCTAGTGGGTAAATAGAGGAGAAGGATGCTGCCAGAAACCGGGACTGGTGTTGCAGAGGGGCGCTTTTTGTGGTCCCCTTCATGCCAGCAGCCAGCTTATTGCTTATACCCTCTTAAGTCGCTGCTAACGTCAACGGCAAACGAATATACTGTCATTCAAAAGTCCACCTCGGCTTTCTCACTTCTGCTGGGTCAGACGTGACGCACCGAGGATGGGGTGTCCGGAGAGCCGGTCGCTATTAGCGGGAATGCTTTGTTTTAGTCCACTGGAAATAGATTTACTGCCCTTTCCCCCTCTTTATTACCTTAACATTCAATTTGTTTTCCGTACGCATGCGCTTAAAACTATCGAATGGATCGATAAGATGCGCCCACAAATTTCCACTTGTGCCTTGATCGGATTTGGCACATAACCAGTAGCTGTGCTGATGTGTCCGTGCGGGATTTTAGTTTTTGCATCCCTCCTCTGATCATATAGGTCGACACTGAGGCATTGCCTCTGTTTCTGTTGTGTTTCTTGCCAAAAAGGACTGTAGTTTCCAACTTAGCAGCGTGGGGCTTTTTTTCCCTAACCTCCATGCGCAAAATGATGTCGACTTCGGCACAGACCCAGACTGATTTGATCGTACTTTTTAATTTCGTTGGTTGAGAGGAAATTCGTCATCCATTGAGGTAGACTGAATAGTCTTTCAATGTATACAATAGCATCCAATCCCAGAGCTCCCATGGTTATATAGGGCGGGAGGGGGACCCATTTTTCCCCCAAAGCCCCCACCTCTCCCACCACCCACATCCTTCTCTCCTCCCTGCATTCACCTCCCCATTCCATACACTGCAACTGAGTGCTCAAAGAGGAGTTTGAGGACCCCCAGGGGTCCTTGGAGAGCGGAAGAATAGTTTGATGTTATAATTCGATCCAATTTACTGTACATTATGGTGTAAAATGATTATTCTAACCTGGGGCCTCAGTTGCACTGTTGTTTCACAGTACTCTACAGGTCTATGCTTTTCTAGTCTATGGAAAAAACAACAACAACAACAACAACAAAAAACCCCAATAAAAAAACAAGCATTTTCTTCTCCCCTACTGAGATTAACTGCAGCCATTACAGGCACCGAGTCTGGATGAAATGACTGAAGGTACAGTTAAAATGACCAGAAGGCAAATCTTTTCATGTGCTAAAACAGTAGCCTATCATCTGGCTATGCCTATTTCGATTTATTGACATTTTGACTCCTTTCCTTCCTTCCCTTTCCTTGCCTTGTATTTGTGCCACACGACCGTGACACATTATTTGGGGTAGACTGCTAAGTCACTTTTCCCCGAGCACGCATCATTAGGTTAAAGTTCATAGATGTAGCACTGTGAGACTGTATTGAATTATCCATGCAGTAGTCTCGGTCAGGCTAAATAATACATTTATTTCACAGCAGTGCTGAAGCCAACAGTCCCGTCTTTGCAGAATTTAGGGAAATCGAGCATGAAGAATGTGGGTCCATGCACAGGAAAATAATGTATATAGCCTAAAATAATGTGGACTGGGGAAATTGAGTGGATAAGACGACAGAATTGAAAGAAGGTGGGTCATTACTGTGTATCTTGGATGATATTTTTCTTGTTTTGTTTTTGGTATATAAAACCTAAGCCGGCCTCCACGTGGTACTGGGCGTGCCCCCAAAGGAGCTCCGGTTTTGTTTTTCTTGTTTGTATAATCTTGTGGTTTGAGTGTGATAGTGATGCTGATACTTGAAGTTTGGGAAAATAACGATGTATTGATTACTGTTCAAACTTTTAAAATACAGGGTTTAACATTTTGCACTTCACAAACAGCAACCAAAAGATGCACTTTACATTTTTACTGCTGGAAAAATAAATGTTGTGATTTCTGCTGGAAAAAAGAAAACTACTTAAAATACTTTCAACAAGCTGTGCCAGGATCTAATGGGCTGTGTTGGGATCATGCGTGCGGCGGATGTTTGTTGTTTCCATGAACCTTAAACTGCATCACTTCGCGCTGGCTTTTGAAAGTTTTCCAGAATATTTTTGGAGGTATTTCCAAATCAGCACCCAAATACTTGGGTGCTTACACCCTGTCACTGAAGGGGGTTTGGAGAGCAGCGCTGGGATGTTTTCATTTCTTCCATGTGATTCATGACCCTGCCGAAATATTCTGACACCCCCCCCACAATTTACCGCGCCTCCGCAGGGGAGGGAAAGAGAAAGGAACCAAGAGGGAGATAATTAGACAACTGTGCCTTAGCTGTACCCTCTTCCAACAAGGAGAAATTCAAATAAATTGATCGCATTATTTGATGGACCCGGGGTATATTGAAGGGGTAATGACAGTATCACACACTTTGAGGGCTGAGCAATTTAATTACATTTATTGATTTCCAGTTTCTGTTCCAGTCCGATGATAATTAAATTTTTGAGGCTAGCGCCAAACATCAGAATGCAGAGCTACACCACCTTCCAAGATGTAACTGCATTATAATGAAATTTTAGGAGTCGACACAGGTAGTGATCTTTCTCGACTTAAATTCAAGTCGAGTGTGCAGTGCCCGTTCTGACTGTGTTACTGAATTAAGCCACCACATCCATGGTGATCAGTTTGAAACTGGAAAAAGTAGAAGGTGATGGGTGAGGGGAAAAGAAACCCCGTTTATTAAAGTGAAAATGACACCGCCTCTGATTTATGACTTCAAGAATGTCAAGTTACAGATCTGAGGCATTTCTTTTCTTTTTTTTAACCGTTTCATGTTCTGTGCTGTTGGCTATAGTAAAACCAATGCAGGGTTGCCTGCCAGTAAAAGTTTAAACTGGCTAGGCTTTTGTTGCACTGCAACTCATCATTGTCCAGCAGCACCCTGCACTGACCAAATATGTGACCAGATATGTAAAATATGTACTACTGGGCATTCCTGATCGATTACTCTGACTTGAGGATAAAATATATTTATGATCAAATTATATTATTATGTTTTTTAAGTTGAATTGGCTTTCCTCATGATATTGCAAACTGCTGTGTGGTGTTTTAGCATCTGACAGAATGTCAGAGTCTTCTCTCTCTTGCTGAAAGTGGATTGCCTCTGTTGGATTTCTTTATTTCTTTTGTTCCTGAAACAACAAGTTTGCAGGCTGAAGGCAGGCTAGATGCTGATGTGTACTTGCCATTCAGTTCATACAGTTATTGAAACTGCAGAGCAGTGCAAATCCATGTACCGTTCTGGCTGTAAAGCAGTGTGTGTGTATACTTTAATCAGTCAGCTGAACTACAGAAGGGAAGAAAAACTTTAGCTTAACATTTTGAGGGAGAAAATACACAAATCCTAAATGGCTAACATATGGGACTTTAACTGCTGTGGTGGGTTCAAAGCCACTATGAAAATAATACAGGCTATTTTTGACTTAGGGGAACTGGAAAAAGCAGCCAAACACTGGAAAATTATAAGGCATTTTTAGTCCGCTCTTTAAATAAAACTAGATTCTGGCTCTTTCAAGCTTTGCTCCGTAGTTGCACTCTGGTCCATGCACCATTTGGCTTGGAGACATTTTGTACTAATATACTATTACGGCCTGTTATGATCAAATTCTCGTCAGTACATGGACTGCTTAGATTATAGCAGTACTCCTACTTGGATTCAGCTTCTGTTTAGCTAAATACTGCATGCCTGTGTCGCCGTACAGTTTATGTAAGTGCAAAAGAGCAACAGATCAAGTGACTTGTCATCATAATTGCAAGCTGATTCTCAAGATGTAAGTTCTTTGCTGCTGCCTACATTTACATAAAGTTCAGTCATTACTGTGTCTGCATTCCCCCCCTATAGCTTTCTTTTTTTTCCCTCTTGCTGTGCTTTTTTTTTCTGGATTTGCTTATTATTTGTTTATTGATTTCCATCTTATGCAGCTTTCATTATATGTCACATTATCCTTTCTCCCCTGAGAGTTCAACTCAAAACAGCCCACTGCAGCACAGACACAGAGCCCTGTGTGTCTGAGTTGCATTATCTGCTAATTAGTGCAGACTAATAAAATACTCAAAATTTTACTCACTAAAACTGAAGCAGAAACTCCTTGGATTGTCTGTACCACACAACACAGTCTGTTAGATAATTCCTTTTAAAATGCTCCAACAGGCAACAACAGCACAGACTTGGTGGAGAGGTGCAGTAATTGACTCTGGGTAGTCCAGCAGTCTGTGTTGGAACCCCTGTCAGTCACAGCATCCATCTACACACCAACTCCAGTATGCAGATGGATGAGTTTTAGAAAATGCACCCCCTGTACACGTGCCACGAACGGGGGAAACTCTAGAGGCCCAAACTGTTTTGCGTATGAGGCTGTAAACATGCTTTTTAATGCCGTGATGTTGGCTGTTTTAACACAGGACTCTATGTGGATTCACTTGCTTTTTGAGTGGGCATTAGAGGAAATGCAGTTTTTGGCACTTATGCCTTGGCTTCGTTCTCCAGACCTGGAGGCTGCTGTTTGCCCAAGACAGTACTGGTAGTAAACTATACTTCATCATGATCATGATTTGAACACATCACGTGAAACGCAGTGACACTCACCGTTTGAACACACCACCTTTGAATATGTAATCTATCAGATGGAAACCTGTGTAGATCAGATCCTATATAAAGTCTCCATCTTTAGCCACATTTTTTATCATTTTTCTAGATGGGTGTGTTCAGGAAGTAGGTCATGTACTAATCAGAAGGTCGGTGGCTTTATCCGTGCCTCCTCCGTTTTGCATGTTGAAGTATCCTTGGTCAAGATACTAGACCCCGAGTTGCCCTTGATGCATCCATTGGAGTGTGAGTGTTTGGACATCAGGAAAAAAAGCACTTAGGTTAATGTGTGTATAAATGGGTGAATGGGGCTTGTGGTAAGAAAACGCTTTGGGGGCTCAAACTGAGTTGAAAAGTGCTATACAAATACCAGTCTATTTAAATGTGACAACAACAATGCCTGTTACTGTGTAAGTGTAATTGCTGTTAAGTGCCTTTGCAGCCAGAACCCACTAAAAGTCCCTAATCTCACCACCTGGTCCACGAGCTTAAACTAACAGAAAAGGATGTTAACACTTATTTACATCCACTGCTGGTACGCTTTTACACCAACACTGAGCATTTATTAGGCTAATACGAGCAAGGTAAAATGAGAGCTGCCTGTTTGTAGCCTAGGTGCTAGCTTGAGTTGCCAGGTATATTTGAATTTGGCAGATTCTTTTAGACTTATCTACAGTCTGAGACAGCAGCCACCCCCTCAGTGTTATCTGCACTTGCTGGTTCCACATCAGCAGCAAGGGAAAAAGCCGGACTGAGGAGATGACTGATGGTGACTAATGGCAGTTCTTCATTCTTTCCAGACTCCACTCAATCTTTTGTCAGTAATATTATTTAGTTTACTGACACTCAACATTTCGTTTCCGTGCGATGTTATTAAGCGTATGTAGTGAATTGTCTGCTGTAAACACCGCTCCACACTGTACCACAGATATGCAATACGCACCTGCACATATGGGCTTGCTTATCTGTCCAAAATCTGTTATTGCCCCACCAAACTGTGAATATTTAATGGAACTGTGCTGTTCAGCTTCACTGTGTGGCCGTTAAATCGAGCTGAAATCCACAAATTTGAACGGCACTTTACAAACACTTTTAAGCTGAATTCCAAAAAAACAATCATTTCTGTTAGTTTTTAACCACAAAAACAAACACAGGAACACAAAGACAGTTTTAATTTGATTCCAGTCACTATGCCATTAGAAGCTCCTCGTCCGTGGATGATAAAGAGGCATGTAAAGTTGAAAAACTTAGTTTGAAATGCAGCTGATACAAGTTTTACATAATCCACAAATTCATGTCGTATCACAGAGCTTCTGAAAGTGCTGATAATTCCATCCAGATGAGCTCAAAATGACTTGACTGGCTGTAATATTTCTTCTGACTGTTAGATGAGACTAGGCTGTCTTTGCATATTAATCAGGACATGAATAGAGACCGTGAGTGATTTTTATTGTGTGAGCTCTGAAGGCGTCCTGTAGAGAATTGAATGTGGGGGGAAAAACCCAGAAAAAAAGAGACGGACTTGTTATGCAACCCAATTAGCAGCCCCCTCCTTTGCCATTGAGACATTGGACATGATTTGCAGATCTTAATATTGTGTTTAGTGTGTGTACCTAAATGCACAACTGATGTCAATGAAGTAATGTCTCCCAAAATTCTCAAGCAGATATAATATTCACAGAGAAGGTAGTCTTTAGCCGCGTATATTTACATTATGTCATTATGTTCTAATGGAATGCCATGAGTAGTACTAACTAATGTAATATGAATTTTTAAGTTACCATTAGATGAGTCAGTGCACAATGACTCATCTAATGGTAACTTAAAGTTTGATGAGTCAGTACTCACAAATTTAATATTACATTACTTACCGCTACTTGTGGCATGGTGTATGGAAGAAGAGGAAAATGGGTTCAGGGTGGGGGTGGGATAAGCTACAGGATGATGGAAGAGGTCAGCCATGAGTCTCCATGGACTGTGATACTTGCAGACAGGGAGCAGGTGGAAGATAATCTGTAGAGCTGGAGGTATGCTCTGGAGAGAAGAGGAATGAAAAGGCAGTAGAAGCTAGACAGAATATGTACGTCTAATGGGAAGGAGACAGGTGTAACAGTGACGATGGAAGGAGCAGAGGTAGTGAAGATGGATGTTTAAATACCTGGGGTCAGCCAGGGTGCAGCGGGTGGAGTGTCAGGGGTCATTTGTGACATAAAGATAGCAGCAAGAGTGAAAAAGAAGGTTTATAAGATGGCAGCGAAACCTGCTATGATGTATGAGTGGAGAGGGTGAAGCCGAGCTGGAGGTGGCAGAGCTGACTGGGATGGACAGGATTAGATATGAGTACATGAGAGGGACAGCACAGGCAATATGGAGCTGAGGAAAAGAGGAAGTCCATAGAGAAGATTCATGGATGTAGTGAAGGATGACATGCAGAGGATTGATGTGATAGAGGAGGATGAGATAGGGTGAGATGGAGGCAGACGATCTGTTGTGGCGATTCTTAAAGGGAGCAGAAAAATCAATACGATATGTAGTTAATTCAGTCGCAAGGTAACCCAGGACAGTTAACCATGGTTAAAACAACATGTCTATGATTATATGCCATGTGGATATGCATATATATATATATATATTCCAAAATGAAGTTAGTCATGAAAGTCACATTTTTTTGGTGAGACTTTTCTTGTCAAAATGAAAATATGCCTTCACTGAGCTTTTTGACATACTTTCTGCTTAGCCATCCATTTCAGTTTAGTAAAATCTTGTTTCTGATCCTTTTTATCGTGGTCTTTTCTTCTCTTTTGGTTAAAAGCACGGGGTCCGAAACAAAATACTTGTCCAGTTTCCTTAGGCTAAACTCGGGCATTTTGGCAGAGTGAAGCAGTATCAGCTTCTAATGAATTCAGATAAACAATGCTTGATGTTCCCTAAGCTCGCATCCAAGAAGGTGAAATGTCTGTGGGAGTGGCTGTGATTTCAAACAAGCTGCTGTTGCTCTAAGGCTAACCGGGATGCTGCTCGTGTGAGTTTTGCAAGGCGATAGAGAATATTCAGGTGTTTGTTGTCACACTTCTCAGCATACTTGCTTAGCCCCAACCTTACCAGATTTTCTACATCAGAACTAATGATCCTTGCTGCTTTGGCAGTGGGCTCCCTATATCCCCCCCCCTTTTACTGAGCTCTTTAAGTGAGGCTGCCAAGTCTGGTGAGGTTGCCCAAGGTGACGATGGACTACATTGCTGCGCAACAGAATCCCAGCATGATGCCCCTGTCCTCCTTGAAATGCCTGGAGAGCTACAAGCACCGATTTTTATTTGGAATAGATACTGTGTTTATTGATGTTCCAGTTTCCTTTATTGTCAGCATGGGACCCCGTGTTATTTATAGCCTGTCACCGTTATAACTTACTTCCCTCAGGACTTGCACTGATTAACAGATGGTATTTTGTCTTTTAAAGTCACTTCAGACTTATGTTGTGTTAATTTTCAGGTGGAGAAAAAAAACCCCAGTAGTTTTTACTTTGCATTACTTTTTTTCACCTGTTTCAACCAAAGACATAAAATGTAATAAATATTGTTGGAGTGACAGCGCCTCAATATAAAATGCCTTGGCTTAGCTGCGGTAACCTTCATCAGGGATGACACAAATGCTTGTCAGCCCTGAGTCATTTTCTTAATGTTGGATTACCAACAATCTTTGAGCTAAAAGTGCAGAGAGCAGTTTTTGCTTTATTGTCTCTTTGTTCAACTGAGCCTTCAAGTGCTGAAAAACGGCAGCAATATCATCCGAGTGTACTTGGCAGACTTTTAATGCTTATGCTTCATCACTTAAACAAACACCTACTGCATGCGATGAATGGCTGCGGGTGTGATCTCCTGCAAAGCTATATGCTTAGCAATGTAAAAATGGTAAGTTAAAAGTCTTGCAGTTTTATAGGAAAAGCTGTTGAAATGCAATAACCTATAGAAAGACTGAAGGGCCTACACAAATAAGCTGCATATTATTGCTTGCATTAAAACATCTGCTGTTTTCTATTCAAGCTTGTGCACAGTGTTGCCTTTGACCTTCTTCCCCAACATTATCTCTCCAGGAAAGCTGGTTTGGTACATTCTGGAAAAGCGAAAAGTAGAGGGCTCTAGTGATTGCCTGACTTTCTGCTATACTGCTGCCACCAGGTCCCCACGTTTCTCTTGTCAGCCATGTTGGTTAGCAACTCTGACGCTATTATCAATTCTTCTAAAAGATCTGATTCCTGACAGATTACTTTACTGATGCCTGATCAAATACTGCTTTTTTGTCAAAAAGGCTAGCTGATGGTGGTGCCGTTATGCAAAAATCTGTGGCAAAAGTGACACGGGTCTCCCTTGAGCTTGCTGATTAATCAGGTTTTTACCATATCATTCTGGCTTCCAACGACTATAAAAGCAATCCTGATAAAACAATCATGATTCATTACATAGATATTTTTTCATCTTGCGTTATAAATCAAACACTGTGCTTTTTCCTTTACAGTGATCGCTTTCACCCCTCCCTAAAAGCTCAGTCTCACATGCTGTCTAGTTCTCCTGGAACCGAGAGTCTTTGGTCAACATTTATCTGTAAGAAGTCAAAGCTTTAAAAGGTTTCAACAGATGAACGTGTGAAAGGGTAATTAATAGTTGAAGCTGCCTTTGTCGGCAGTACACAAACAGGGATTGGCTGCTGACTCTCCCTCGTTCTCTCTGTCCCGAGGCACTGCTGCCTGAGCGTCTCATTGCCCCCATCTGCCACCGTAGGCATCTGTGAGGGGGACTGTGGTCCAGAAGTGGTAATCACTCTTGAGATGTGTTTATTATATAATTATAGTATTAAAATGTAAATAATGACATAGTATGAGAAATGTATTGTGTATTTGACTGTACCTGGATATGGTTGTTTTAGGCTGATAATTCATTTGTCACTTTCAGGATTCAAAAGTTCTTATTAGTGGAAAAATACTTTCTCTGATTGAGTTCTTCTTACAGCCCTCAAGTAGTACTGCATATTATACTTGAGTTCACCTCATTTTTGTCAGGTTAGCAAATTTGTCATTAGATTTAGAAACCTTTCTGTTGGTCACAAAACTGTAATCAGAACTACCCTGTGTATCAGTGGAGCTGACTTTCATATCTGTATTTTTCAGTGGCTACTTTCTAGTATTGGAGCTAAAGCACTCACTGAAGTAAGAGTGTAACACAGTTTAAAGGAGTTTGTTCCAGGATTTCCACAGCCTAGCTGATATCACACCTGCTGCATTCATTTGTAGATGGGGGGAGGATTTTCTGCTCAGAAATCCTGCTTTTCAAACCACCTGAAGAGTCATCTCATTTTCCTGTACACCTGGTGTCTGCAGGGATAATTGGTGCTCATTTAAGATGCATGCTGCGATGTTTTTCCACACAGTTCATTTCGAGTGTGTCTCCCATTTTGAAACATTTCTCCTTTTCTTATTACGTGTCTTTTTTCTTTGAGAATCGTTATTACTCACCTATGAGTCCTGTTTGGAGATATTTTTTTTCCTCCTACTCAGAGCGTGCAGTGTTGGCCATCTTAACCCCAGGTTTCAGATTGCAGCTTGCACAATAGGTTTCTTAGGAGTGACCAGTCATTCACATAACAATGGCAGCTGGCAGTTATTTACCTGAGTGTGGATGATGGCACTTAACATTTCTGCTTATGCACAAAATAATGAACAGCAACAGCAGCAGAAAACAAGAAACCAAATGACTAAATTAAGAACAATATGAAGAGTAAACATAGGGGTATATTTTTGATACCACTAAGGCTCCACTTGGCTTATTATTATTACTGTTATTATAAAAAGCACTTTGATGTGATGATTTGAAATCTTAAACACACAACTCGGTGACCTGTAATTTAGCTTCAGGGGATGTGCTCTGTTTCCTGTGAACACCACTGATATTAAGAGATGTGTCTAGGCCCTCGGGCAGTGTGGGTGTTTTGTGCTGGCGCATGCAGACTGTAAGTTTGATGTCGCACCTTATAAACTCTGTATCACTTTCCGTGGTGTCTTGGCACAGTAAAAGTTGCTCTACGTGATTTCACTGTTCCAGCTCTGAGACCAACTTGAGGATTATTCTCTTCTTTAGCGATAAACGGCATATATCTGATGCACCTTATGTGCGCACAGGCACTCTGGGTTTCTTCTGTTTTTCCCACAGTCAGAAATCTACCTTCTCACATGGCTTACCTTGGCTGAGCTGTCATAGAGAGTTAAGGCCATAGTGTATTTGGGCATTTGTTCTACTGTCTCTAAATCCCAGGGAGTGACTCACCATCATGATGTAATGCCTAGCAATGACAGTTGGCTCATCCCAGGGACTCTGTGATTGGCTGGCTTCCTCAGGTGCCAAGTTGCCTCAGCATGTGTGTGTAAAGAAAGGAAAGGAAAAAGAAAACACCCAAGCATGTCTTCTGGGAGAAAGGAACAAGGCGAGATGTGCACCATGCGCAGTTTTTTTGTAGACTTGTTTACTTCCTAAATTGGCACAATTGTCAGCAAGCACATTCTTGAGGCATCCGCTGTGGCTCTGTAGTGTTTTTCAGACCATGCCAGTAAAAAACGAGAATGACTTCTTTCACCGAGTGCTGTTCACACACTCAGGTGGCACAATCACAGACTGTTGGAAGTTCTCAGATATTAAAAAATAAAAGCCACCGATAGGTTTTATCCTAATTTAATGTGCTCTCTTTAAGTATTGTGGAAGCTCAGTTTACAGAACTTCCGGACTTGGGGAGTTCTTCAGCCTTGCTGCTATGCATTCAAATGTGTGGAAAAACAACACTTCATGAGCAAATAATGAATTCACATAGAAGGAAAAGCTTATTAAATACATAATAAAATATAATAACAGTTTGTTAAATATAAAATATTGGGTTTATGGTCTCTTGATGTGGGGGAACCCCCCCCCCCCAAAAAAAACAAAACAAAACAAAAAACAACCCCAAAAACAAAACAGCTTGTCAGAGGTGATAGATGTTGGTTTCCTGTTGCATTTAAACAGTATTCAGACCTGTTTTGGAGAAGTTTCTGTGAAATCCTCTGCGTGGTATGGAAACAGCATGAAACACACACACACACATCTTGAAGCTGTTGATTTGATGGTGGATGCAGCTCAGACTCTGTGGACCGTTTGATCAAACTGGTGTGTCAAAAATCATCAAATTAACTCGTAAAATCCTGCCACCAATCTAATATGGGAGTCACATACAACCAGAGCCCCGTTGCTGGTACCCATATGGCCTTCACATGCGGCTGCTGATGAGGTTAGACTGATCAAAATAAATGGTGTTTTTGTGTAGCAGGTGGTTGCAGGGTAACACCGGCTCAGTGCTGAGAGGGAGTGGCTGTTGCTATAACTGGGTGGCCTTCCATTAACACTTTCAGTGCCTGCGATGCTGTGTAATAAACCTCAAACCAAAATATCTATCAAAAACTCTCAAAATGTGGTGCATATTGAAATTGGTCTCAAATGCTTGGTGAAACGTGTGTGTACTTATGCTTTAATGAAATGTTTCCGTGTCTAAATAAGGAAATATTTACATTTTAGAATGCATGTTATTTTCAAATTGTATCTTACAAAATATAAATTCTTACTTTCCTGATGAAATTGAGGCCAAGCGAGCATGATATTAGTCTGACTTCTACTTGAAAAGGAAAGCTAATTTGCAGTAATCAATAACGGTGTATTCAACTGAGCCTCTGTGGAGTTATATGGAACAAAGCAATACTGATGCAGTAAAATATGGATGAAGATTGAAGAGCAAATCAAATTTATCAAAAGGCCAGTTATATTATTATAATCTAACTGTTAATGTGCTCATTTTGTCCTATTTCATATATATCAAGTAAAGTGTAAGGGGCTAAAAAAAAAAAGGTTTGGGATTATTTAACCAAACATAAACACTTCTAATAAGATTAAAAAAAATCTTTTCGTATTTATTTTCAAACTGCTCCAATCAATAAAATCAGGAGAGGTCTGTGATTTATGATGCTTTTACACTAACAGCTCTGTTGAAGAGCTGCTCATGAAGAAAAGACTCAGTAGTGGCTCACTGTGAGGTGGGGTTGCAGACAAAGGTGCAGGGTGACTGGCAGGAGGAGGAGGAGGAGGAGGAGGAGGGGTGGAGGTTGAAAAATAGGCGGGACACAATGCAAAGCGTTGTCAAGGAGGAGCCACTGTGCTGGCGGGGTACTTCAACCTCTGGATTCATTGTTTCCCATTGTTTTGTGCACTGAAGCTTGCAGAGACCAGTCGTAGCATGAGACATGGGCACATTGCGTTTAGGCCGTCCTTCTGGCTTGAATTTAAAGAGGAGAGTGATGCTCAGTATGTTTTCCACTTTATTCGATTTTCCTTCTTACTTGTTAGTTGACGGGCGTTCTTCAGCGTGCAGAACGAGGGTCTTCTCTTCACCGTTCTTGTTACTAAATGAGTGCATTCATATGATCTGAGATGCCGTGAAAAGAAACATGTTTGCCATGAATGATGATGATGATATGATGCAGGTTCATCCATTTTTTTTTTTTAATTCCAGGAAATAATATCTAAAAATAAGACAAACCCTGCTGGTAAACTAAGTACTGTAAAAGGAGCTAAATTTTTGCTTATGTATCGTGGCCTGATTATGTCTGTGAAATGAATAGCCGTTCTCCTGACTGACAGCTGTCTCGTTTTATCTAGAAAAGCTTTTTTGCATAATTTGCTGCTCTGCTGCTTTAATAAGCCACCGTTACCACAATGTTCTGTAGCTGTGTAATTATATTGCTCTATTGACGGCTCGCAAATTATGCCTGCACATAGAAATGGATACTAAAAGACTTTTTTTTTTTTTTTTTTTGCTTTAGTTGGAGAACAGAACTTGCTCTGTCGGTGACACATGAATGTTGACAGGTGATAAAGAAATGCTCTCAGTTTTCTTGGCACTCTTGTCTTGGTGCCCTTGTGTTGCACTTCCTCTTCCATAGCATTTGGCAGATTGCAGTATTTGTGCTGCACGATTTACTGTAAATGCTCAAAATTTAAATGTAAATCACTGCCGTATGAATACGTGAAGAAGAAATATCTGCAGCCTTCGGTGTTTGCCTTTTGGCATTGATACATTTTGGCCAATAATGCACTTTCTCTAAAACCTTGAACCAGTCGGTAGACTCTAAATTAAGCCCTCTCTGAAATTCTTTGGAATTTTTAATTTAATGCCAGAAGCATATGCTTTTACCAAGTGCTGAGGATGGTATTAACACATTTGACTTTCATCTCACGGTTGAAATTGGCAAGACAGGCTACAGAAGGTATAAAAAAAATGTTTTTGTTCTTTCAAAGGTTCGTACACTTTGATGAAGTCTCAAGGTCAAAATATTCTGACCAAATACATTTAGGTTAAAATCTCACCTGAAATGTTTGATGCTTTAATGCATACATACATACATACAGATGCTGACACTTTCATCTTGATATTTTACATTTAACTTAATTTTTTATCTTGCTTTTATGAGAGACGGGGGGGGGGGG
>VVHJ01002294.1:0-13023 GCA_015107715.1 Tylochromis polylepis | reverse complement strand
TTTTTTTCCCCATCCCCCCCCCCCCCCCCAAGCACAGAATTTCATAATGACGGAGTGAAAAGAAAAACTGATTCCCACGAGAACATCATAATCATTTGATGAGGCAAAAGTGTCTTTTTTGAGAGAGAATAATTTAAGAAGAGATAAAGAAACTGAAGCCGGCATGTCATTTTTATTACCAAATGAAACTTGTTCTGTTCAGACTTCATAGAAAAAAAAAATATATATAAAGAAATTCTCAAAGCTTGGCGTCTTAGCTTTGATTCTTTGTTTTTCACAGGGTATTTGTGAAGTAGTGGCGAGGCTTTGGTGTCTTAAAGGGCACATGTCACTGGTGATTTATAGGCAGCTTAACCTGCTTATCAAAGTGGTTGGTCATGATGAGCCTGCATTATGGAAAGTGAAATCTGTCAAGCAAGTTGACAAAGGTGTAGCCTTAAATATGTTGGTAACATTGTAATTAACACAGTACTGTGTTATTATAAGAACAATAACTTCTTAAATATTATTATTCATGCTGAATTTTCAGTCCATGCTTTTGTAATGTACATTGTGTTTGTGTTTAAAGGTAAAATATGGTATTGATCGACAATCCTTTTACACCCTGGCAGGTATGTTCTGATCAATTTATGGCTGGGATTAGAGAAAAGCTTCGACCGAATTATTGCTTGCACTGCAATAGCACTCATGAAATTTTGACTATATCTGATGAACAGAGAAATTGTTCTGCTACAAACAGACTGCCCTTCTCTTTTCAATTTTCAGTTGCATTTTCAAAAATGCAGCTGTCTAGAAGAAACAAGTTACCACTGGACCTCTGTTCTTTTGATTTGAGACTATGTCCTGGATTTTACTTCACTGTTGAGACAAGCTGGCAGTTTGTTGGCAGTGTTGTCCACAGAGATATACATCAGATTAACTACAAAAAAAGGATCCAGCACTTGTGCTATTTTTGACACTGGTATTGTGTTTGCTTACAGCACTGTCCCTTTTTTGTGTCAGAGCAATTGCTTAGAGGTTTGAATCTACAGACTGGAAACTCTTGATAGGCAAAGACCATTAGTAAAGCTGTTCTCACTTCCATTGCAACCAAGTCAAGAGCAAGAGACCTCTGCATCAGGGGGATCCTGGGCCATATTCTGGAAAATGGGATGAGCTAAAATGAAGAATTTTGCAGGTTTTTGTTCCCAAAAGAGAGCTACCTTAAAAATTGTGCCAGACTCTGTGAACCTGCTCACTGGCAGGTTTTCTTTATCAAACTCACTGACTCCACCTCTCCTGCTGCAACTGAATCAACTCCATTTCATTTCCTCATTCATAAAGTTGCTATCAAAGTTCAGGGCAGAGTGCATTAATTTGAAAAAGTTCACATTTTCGTGAACAGGTTCGTTATTTTTTGTACTTAACATGACCACTTTTATAATCAATCAGCTGTCAGCATACGGATGGAGAAAGCAATTACATCACAGATTCATTATCAGAATATCTTTCTAACTCTGTGACACTGCAGACATTCAGGCAGCTGTCAGACTGTCAGCCCGTTTCTTTGCACTGGGAACATTTATTATATCATTTGTCGTGTTGTAACTGGTCACACTGATGGAAAAATGTCCGTCACAGTTGCGATCTTAGAGATGAGATGAATATATGAGTGAAGATCAGGCTGAAATCACTTTACGATTCTACAACTGAACTAAATATTTTTTTTAAAGTCATGTTTTAAATGTAGACTTCAGACGGTCTGATTGTAATCTAATTACATTCTGAAAGTAACAAGTATCTGAAATTCAAAGTCTGAATTTAGATGGACTTTTTGGAGTCCACTTGCATTGCGGGATTCAGACGGATTCAGACCCAGATCCAGTTTGGATATGGCCATTTCCTAGATCATCCCAAATTCATTTTGGAACCGCTAATAGGGCTTATTTTCTCCCGACACAATCTGTGTAACTACCATCACAGACCCACCAGTAAACTGTGTCGGATATACTTTCTCTATTTTGTTATTTTTATCTTCAGTTTTTCAGTTTGTTCCTGTCACATTACAACTGAATGAGTAGATTTAAAAATCAAATTTGAAATTACCATTCGAGCTTCATCTAATGGACATTTAACTGAAGACCACAGACAGTGCAAAAAAAAAAAAGATACATTTTATATTTTATGTCAAACTTAAATGCTGTCTATGACGATAACAGAGATGACAAAGCCAATAAAAATGATACCTTTCTCCCTTCCTATTTTTTTTAAGATCAGCATCATAGTCCACACTGGCTGCTCATTATTTACCTGTTGCCATGGTGAATCTTGTTATTGGAGCGCCGCTGACGATTGCCTTCTTTCTTTACTCACTCACGTCCTCAACTCAGAGTTGAGCAGCCCTTCAAGAACCGAAAACTCTGAGTTGCCAATCTCAGCATTAATCAACTCACAGTTTTTTTTTAAAGTCAGAGTTTGTTGAGCGTGCTTCTTAAAATAGGGCCTTGGAGAGGATGTGTGCAACTTAATGGAGAAAGGCCACATATGGGCATGGAAGCCCATGCCAGAAGCTCCCAACATACACTTTTTGTTTTGACGTTAATGCCAGAGGACGTTTGCCACTATTTGGCTAAGTTGGTGTGGTTCCTAAGCGGTGGTTCCTTTGGAATAACGGCACATTAAGTGGATCTTGGAATATCTAGAAGGAAGAAATATCACAAACTAACTTGTAATTGTGACATCCTATTAGAGTACCACGCTTGAGTTCATTTTAGTTTTTTAGAAAGACCCGTTCTTTCACAGTTGTTTGTGAAAGAATTGTCAGTTTGCAGACTGAATGGTTAGGTACTGAATTTTATACATCTGTGACAAAGGGACTGTAAACACCTGAATTCAAACCATAAGAATTATAGCCCAGTACATTTGTCCATATAGTCTACAAGCGTTTTTCATTTGGATGAATTGCTAATTCCTTAGCATCAAGATGTTTCACCAGGCGGTTGTTATTTTTATCTTTCTTTTGTCTTCTTTGGGCAAGATTTTCTGTGGTTTTTAGATCTAAAGGGCTGCCTGAAAAGGGGACTGGGTTTATCACCATGAGCAGCCAACCTTTTTAGTCATTTGAGCCATAGTAAATATTGATTAGTGAAGCGTTAAAAAGGCCATACTAAAGACTGTAACCCTAACCCATGACTTGCTGACCCTCCGAACCCCCCATTGACCCAGGAAGGTTGCATTTCTTGAACAGTGAGATGTATCAAGTGACTTTAATATTGCATCAGTATAATAAACATGTATATACTTTTATAAAATTAGCAGATGATAGCATGTTTAGATTAAAAAAAAAAGAAGCTTGATAGTTAATTTGATTATTGTGAGTGAAACACACAGCAGATAAATAGACAAGTTTCCCCTGATTAGACTTCAGGGAGTCAACAGCACTGATCATACTATCACCGGTGATCACAGTACCCATAAACAAAAACCCAATTAGTGAAATGGAAAAACAGTAATGGAGAGGGCGGGGGTGACCCTGATTGGATCTGCGAGGTTTCTGAGACATCACAGATGTGGCAATGTCTGGACTGTGCCTGAAATATAATATAATTGCAATGAATTAATAATCATGTTGAAAATGTCATAAATAATGAGTACCAAAGACGTTTTTATGTTGAAAGTGGAGCCAAGCTGTGCATGGGTGTGGCCCCCTTATGACTGCTGGTAGCAGTCAAGGCGCCAAGCCAATATGAGATGTGATCCCAGAGGTCCCCTGGCAGACATAAAAAAATAACGGGAATCCCTGGAGTGGGGCTCTGGAGGTAGCAGTGGTGAGGAGGAGGGTTGCTGTTTGTGTGTGTGTCTATATGTGTGTTGGAAGGCGTGGCTCTGAGGGGTTGGGGTAGCTATATTTTCTGCTTGACTTCACCTGAAACAATGCATCAGCCTGCCAGATTTGTGCCAAAGGTGAATAAGGGTGACAGTGACCTGTGACGACTGAAAACACTGCCAACAAAATAGCGCACACCAAAGCCCACAATGCCTACATTCCCCATATTACATAGTTACTCTCTCTATCTCAAGTTGACTAAAATATCAGAATTAAACACAAAATAACAAAAAGAAAAAACTAATGCTGCTGATGTAAACATATTAGCCAACGGCCAGTGTTGACTTTTTACACAAATATAAAAGCCAATTGAAAGAATTAGTAGACATACAAAGAAGAAAAGTGAAAGACAGATAGCTACTCTTTGGGCGCCTCTCTTTCTCTCATCAGCAGCATTGTGTAAACTCACAACAGCCTAACATTGATCTAATGTAATGCATAATTCAGGCTTTTTACGGTCTGATATGTTATTAATTTAAAGCCTCTCTTTCTATATTTACATTACATTACTTTTCCACTTTATTTTTATCCGCTAATGTTTTTCCTTCTTTCCTGTCATATCCAACCGTCTTTTCTAACCAGCTCTCTGTCAGTAGCCCTTTTTCCCCTCTGTATGGTACCCTCTGGCCGTGGTCTGTCATGGTTCTGCCACGCTTCATTTCTTCATTAGAGGTTCTGAGCATTTTGCAAAATAGATTTCCACTATCAGGGATCCCACGCTAGTCTGGAAGGATGGAAAGTCTAGACAGTTTGGATAAATTCTCACAATTCACCTTCACACTGTGGACTGCTGCCACTGTGAGGGTAAGAGTTCCATCTGTATTGGTTGCAAAGGTAGAACAATGGGTGAGAATGTAGCTGTGTGCCTAATGAAGTGATGAGGCATCCATCTCTGCCAGATATCAGTCAGCCACTTCCGACATTGAGGAGTTTTTTCCCCCCAAAGTTATTTAGAATGATCTTAGCATTGTTCATTTATTTGATTAATTTTAACTTGAAGGACTGAGCCATTAAATAAAACCAGATTACCTTTTGTTTAGAGTTGTGTCTTATCATATTGTAATGATACCAGTATAAAATGTTCCATGATATAAATATACCACAGCGCCATTGTAATGTCATTTCTATAGCAAAGTCGTGTGTTTACGTTCCTAAGTGTGCACGACAAAGGGACAAACCCAGGCATGTCTGAAAGCAAGGGCCATATGTCAGCCTGTGATGACACACGGGCTGACACAATGGATGGTACTTTAACAACTTCCTACAAGCACAACACACTTTTTCTCACCTTTTGAGGCAAATACACACCGTCGAGTACAACCAGACTACAAAGAAGGAGACACTAACAGTTGGTGATGTGCAATGTTTCACATCAAGCGAGTTGCACTTTCTAGTTGCACTTCACGTGACAGGAAGAGCAAACAGTTAATGGGAATTACTGATATGGTGACGATGTGAAAAGAGCAGGTCTGTAAGCAACTGGCTAAAAAGCTCCACTCAATAGAAAACAAGTAAAAAATATTTATACTTTTTATTACAGTTACTTAAAACATTTTTAATTACTAAAAAATTACTAAAATAAAGTGTCAGGCAGTTATTTTATAGTTTTACTTCAAATTTCCAGGGAAATCATTAGCTGGACTTCTGTTGTGCGTGCATTTAATTTATGCCGTGTCAATGGATAAAATGCTTTGTCAGTACTATCGTACTATAATGGTCCTACTGGTGCCTTGTTTTAATAGATTCACACTTTAAAGTTAGTGTGTCATTAATGACAGTAGCTCATTGGGAAAGGATACAGCTTAATTTATTTAGACTTTAAAAATGTCTACAAGCTGCAAGCATCAATAAAATATTCAGTATTTTTTTCTCTTTAGTTATTGAAAGCTTTCTTACAATTTTGAGGCTATACTGCCCACACTTAATGTTACTATGTCAAAGCTTAGAAAAAGATCGGATGTTTCTTATTTGTACTTCACAATTCACACTGATGTGTGAGGTAAAAACAAGCCAAAAAAAACCCCTTCATGTTGTTTTTTTATGTCATTATACTTCATGAAACAAACAAAAAAAATATCCTACTGAAAAGATGAGACCAATTCTAACTCAGTTATATATTTTTTAAAATCACAATTTCATATTTAACCTCTTGCTTACCTGAATTACTTACCTGAAAAAGGCAACCAAATGTGACTTTTATTGTACTGTTTGTGTTTCTTTAGAGATGAACTACATAAAGAAGAGAAGGAGAGAAATACATTTACAGTTGTAGGAGGAAAAGATTAATTTTCCCTTTAATGTTATACCGCCCGAGGGCTTTACAGGATTATATGAGGTATTGCTGTTTTTGGATATACGCTCATATACACTCAGATTTATACAGCCGCACAGTGAAAAAGTTCCTCTATCCTTTTCTCTCTGCTCAGTGCATATTACAACTCTCATGTTGCTTGCAGCTCTGACAGTGAAATTGGTACTTTTGCTCCACTGGAGTCACATTGCTTTGCATCTCTTGGTACCTCCGTATCCCTGTGACTATTTCTATCTCATTTTTTTTTTTTATGACCAGATGTCTGTGGCGTTGCTGGGTTTTTGGTGTCCCTTGGCAGATGTGCTTGTGCAGTAGTTCTCTACGGTTCTAAAGAACGCATCATTTAACCTCTTATGGCCCTCGCATTAACAGTGCACAGTAGCACTTATTTACTTTTCCACTGGTTTGAACAAACCCACTGAAACGTCCCCGTTTCCTTCTTCCTGTGAGATGTTAACTATTTCAAGCCCTTGGACAGCAGTCCTGTAAGCACCTCATGTGTGCTTACAGGATTGCTTGTTTGCCTTTCTTTTTTTGTTCACAAGCAGACCATTGGAATATACTGTCTGAGCTTGTGACACAGTCCAATGAACCTAAAAGGGATAACAGTTGCACCTCTTTTCTATTAAAAACCCATTAAAAGAAAAGCCCCAGTCTGCAAGAAGAAACAGAAGAAACCAGATGTGCCCTCCATTTTCAAAGACTGAATTGACAGACTGGAATTGCTGGTGACCGCAAACCAACAAAATCTATCTTTCTGAAAACACAGATTTTATTTTATCTAGAGCTGAGTTGTGCTAACTACTACTTTTTCCAGATTGCAGATGTTTAAAAATGTTTGTTTCAGTCTACAACTTTTGTCTTTTTTTGCTCACTAATTGAAATAGGACTCAAGGGAAATGCAGAAGCTTCTTTCAAGAAGAACAGCCAAAATTACCCTTGTGCCTTGTCAGTGGCGTTAAAAATGTGTTTACGTAAGACCTCCAAAAGCACACAGAGTTGATATTGAAAAATGCCTGCTCCGTTTACATAAATGTCAGGAGTTGTAACGGGAGATGAGAGTTTCATTCGGTGTTTCTTAACCGAGAAATATGGGAATGAGAAGTGTACTCTGGGAATGTGGAGTCAGGGGGACATGAAATGGATGGAGAATATGTCGGGTATGGTAGTAGGAGCCCAGTATCAGTCAGGAATGTATTGTTGGTAGTGAGGCTAACAAAGCTAGCCACGGGCCCCTTTGCAGTTCCAAATGCTGTCCATAGCTCATGCTGTGATATAAATGGTCAGGTTTTTTTTGTTTCCAAGGTTGTATTTGAGCCCTAAACCAGACTGCCCTCACATATTGGGTCTATTACTGTCATAACAAGTGTAGTAAGCCAATGATGGACCCATTAACCAAGATCTACCTTAAAGTAAATGCTTAATATGGCAGTAGTAGATAATATAACTATAGGAACAACTGTTGCTGCATGTACAAAAGATAATGCCCAGATGGCTTTTAATCTAAAGACAAATATAAGATTGCAGCAAGAGACACATTATAAAGGGCTTGTGAGTAAGCATTTGTTTTGCCTCTCACTGCCCTTACTTCTGGCCTCCATTTAGTAGAGAAGCACATCACACTGTAAAATAGTTGTGGTGTTGAGAACAAATGTTTTAAGTTTTGTCTGCTCTGAAATAAAAGCCCTACTGAGCAGCCTTTTTCAAGTTCAGGAAAATGGACTTGCCTCTCTGCAGGTGCCGTCTGTTGTTTGACTAGATGAGGGGTGGAATTCGAACCCTGATGATATGTCCTTTATTCTGAGGATGCTTCTCTGGAGAACTGCTCACTTGCTTTATACATGTTTCTTTGCCCTTGCTTAAAAATTAGCGTGATTTTGTGTAGGGATGAAACTTGATTGTGTTGAGCATTCTCAGTACCAATAAGCCAATATCAGCCATTAATTGATAATTAAGTTTTTTTAATTGGTACCATTAAAATACCAACGAGACTGTAACATCTTGTCATTCCCCATTTCCAAAGCTAACTATTGCTTTTACAGTTTATGAGCAAAAAACAGGCATTTGACTCTATACAACTAAAGCATAAAGCGTTATGTTAAAAAAAAGGTCTCCATACTGCAGCCTAAATGTTTCTGATATAGTGCAGGTAGTTAAAGAAATGTATAATTTTTAGTTCTTTGTAAAGTACAGTTTACTTTTTGAAAAATAAAAGATTATGAGTAACACAGTATTACCTCAAGCTTTTCCTAATGGACTTGAGCAAACTAAAACAGATAATTACTGCTTGTTAGCGTTTTGACTCTGTGGCTTATTAACACTCGAACTTTGAAAGGTTACCACTTACAGGTAAGGAACACTAAGCTATGATCAGTCACCTTAGCTAATATTTCTTATTCACCTACTGTCTTTTTACATTTTTTTTTTACACACATCAATAAAAGCATAAATATGTTTAAAAAAACAAGCAGTTTTTGACTTAATACTGTTTTACCTGTTAAGCTGATATCCATCTGTTTATTTTCAGGTGTTGTATTGGACTGTGATTCATTCTTGTATATTGCTTTGAAAACGTATTTGATGATTTGAAACATTTTAGTGTGACAAATATGCAAACAAAAAAATCAGGAAGGGGGCAAATACAGTTTCATTTATTTTTGTAAATGAAGGAGGTGTCCTACTGTCGTAGCCTGCTGCTTACTCTTTGTGCTAAAACTGTGATATATACTGCATTGTTTGCAACAACGTTGCTGGATAGCCTTACTTACCCCCTTCCCCCGCTGTAGGCTGTTGGAGCTACACTTGCTGGCAAAATTCTCCTCAACTGTGACATTGCACTTTTTCACAGAAATCGCGAGTCTTTATTTTGTATTGCTCCACAGCAAAACAATTTTAACACAGGAGATGGTGTCATTGCATCAAATTATTGTAAAACCTCAGTAAGCCAAAAACATGAGTGCTGATGTAAAGTGGAGGCAATGCCATGGTGAATTTATTTGAGAATAAATTTCTCAGTTTTTTTCTATAACTTCAAAATGCCGAATTGATCACAAGCAGCAAACTGTTCTCTACATATCTGATCCAAAGCAGAACAAACATGGCAGATGTCTCCATGGGTTTGGTGAAGAATGAGAATGTACGCATGTGCCTGACGTCACATGTGGCGTTACACACAAACTGCATACTTTAATGATTTGAGTTCAGTCTCAAAACTGAATCAAAAGTGGGTTGCTTTGTAAAGTTAAAATGACAAATTAATTTTAACAACGTGAAAAAAAATCACAGGAGAGTTAACATTATTAGCAATTTTGAGTGACACTGTTTGCTTCCTCTTTAATCACAAGTAAGTCACAAGTGTGTAATAGCAAACACAAAGCATTATAACCCACTCTTGTTAGCGGTCCATCTATCAAAGAATATATGCGTGTGGGTATCGGCACATGCACTCAGGTTAAAAGGTAGAACTGAATTGAATTATTGCGTAAGATACCTGAGCTACGAAATTTCTCTTATTTCAATGTCACTTTTATACAACAGGTGATGTTAAACATTATCCTCTTTAATAGGAAGGGAACTATTTCACATTTCATACATATGTTTCATACATTTAGTTGTCTTAAAACAACTTTAAGAGACTAGCAACAAGCTTTCATCATTTCTGCTGGAAAGCAAATGATTGGAAATCAGACTCTTATGGCTCTTTTTTTCCCCTTTAGCTGTACAGACATTCTTAGCTGAGTATATACTTGATTAATGACTGTACTTAAGTCATATTACACTGAATTACCAGTGAAAATTTCTGAATGATTTTCTTATTTTACTTAGCAGTAAATAAATACTATTGATTTTCTGCATGGTCATTTACTCTACAACTACTGTAATATATAAGTGACATATTTCACTTATGTGTGATACAACACATTGTAACATTTACTGTAGACTTGCAATCTTAAAACAGTGCAAATAGATGGAAGAATGAGGGTCATTGTTCTTGTACTTGCTAGCTGATAGGGCTGGAGAAGCTAGTACAGCAGCAAATTCTTCAGTGATGAATAGATGTTTTTCTCATCTGCTCATCAGCACATTCAACACATCTATTTTCAGACTTGTTCATTTTTCATGGAACATGGTAACCGCTTGAGTGATTTCATGCAAAAAGGCGCTGGCAGTTCTGTTTTAATTATGACTTGCATTCATTTGTTAGACATATTTTGAGAAATGGCGGTTGTGAGTGCCGTTAATGTTCTTCTATTGTTAGATAGGCTTTTCCATTTCATATTAGGTCATAGGAAACAAGTGATATAAAAAATAAAAAAAAGACTGTACAAACCATAGATAACTGCAGAAAATAAAAAGGTATATATGACATAAGTACATGTAAAAGGACATCATTACAGCACTTATACAGAGTACAAGAGATCTCCTCTCAAATCCTCTGACTTAAAAACTCAGAAAAACTTGCCACTGGCCTTGTCCTTTCTGTGACGTAATCCATTATTAGACTGTGTAGGTAGGAATGCAAACAAATATGTATGACTTTAAGATATTTCTACAAGACTTTTCTGCTGTTTTATTCCCTCTCTTGAAGACTAAACTGAAATTGTGTATCTAGGTTACCAAATTCCACTCGCATTTTAAAGATTGCTGATACCAGTCTTGACATTTAAATTGTCAGAGATCCAGGGGAGTTACTCCTGGGCTGTTGGACTGAATTGGAGTGGGATGAAGCCTGGAACTGGCATTGATTAGTGTGTTTGCCCTCCCAAATATGAACAATGAGGCTGAGGGAGCATGAATTGCCATGACATTTTCACCTCATTGTCTAGTTGTATTCATGTCTCATGAACCTATTTGGCACAACATTCCCAATCCAGCATTACATTCAGTCTATACCACAGTTCGACTGCTCTTGCTTTAAACACCTGAATTAACATTTAGCTTGTTATTGTCAGACAAAGACAACTCAGACATCTCATTTAAGTCTGAAAGAAGATTACGCACCACATGGGAGCTTTCAAAATTAAAAAAGGACTTAACGCTTGATGATTTTATTCATGTACGTTAACTTAAAACATCCTCTAAAGCTCAGTCAGTAAAATCAATAAGCAAAATTATGTCTTGAAGGGAGGTAATAGTGTTACCGATCACCATGTTTATCAAAAATTAAAAATTGGTAAACAGTTCTGTGCACATTATAATATTGTAAAGAATCATGCACCAGGGCAGTTATGTTGTAGGTTCACGTTCCAGTTCACCACAGCTATGTTTCCTTTCAGTTACTATTACGCTACACCCTCAGCTTATCTACACACTTCGACTGACTGAATTAAGGTGATTGCCTGTAACGGCATTCACTTTTGTCACTGCAGCTACTTCTCTCACACTTCACAGAGCAAATATTGTTGACTGAAGCACCGGAGACAGGCAGATTATGAGGACTTAATTTGTAATTTAATTACGGATATATTTGTTGTGTTTACTTTTGCCCCTGCTCCTCCTCTCCCATCTCCCCCTCTCTACTTTCATAAAACTCCAAGTTAATACTAACTGTGCTGTTAAACTGAGCTACTGTGCTGTTAACGTTTATTTACAGGTCTGTCTATCTGTATTACAGGGAGTGCAGAATTATTAGGCAAGTTGTATTTTTGAGGAATAATTTTATTATTGAACCACAACCATGTTCTCAATGAACCCAAAAAACTCATTAATATCAAAGCTGAATGTTTTTGGAAGTAGTTTTTAGTTTTAGCTATTTTAGGGGGATATCTGTGTGTGCAGGTGACTATTACTGTGCATAAGTATTAGGCAACTTAACAAAAAACAAATATATACCCATTTCAATTATTTATTTTTTACCAGTGAAACCAATATAACATCTCCACATTCACAAATATACATTTCTGACATTCAAAAACAAAACAAAAACAAATCAGCGACCAATATAGCCACCTTTCTTTGCAAGGACACTCAAAAGCCTGCCATCCATGGATTCTGTCAGTGTTTTGATCTGTTCACCATCAACATTGCGTGCAGCAGCAACCACAGCCTCCCAGACACTGTTCAGAGAGGTGTACTGTTTTCCCTCCTTGTAAATCTCACATTTGATGATGGACCACAGGTTCTCAATGGGGTTCAGATCAGGTGAACAAGGAGGCCATGTCATTAGTTTTTCTTCTTTTATACCCTTTCTTGCCAGCCACGCTGTGGAGTACTTGGACGCGTGTGATGGAGCATTGTCCTGCATGAAAATCATGTTTTTCTTGAAGGATGCAGACTTCTTCCTGTACCACTGCTTGAAGAAGGTGTCTTCCAGAAACTGGCAGTAGGACTGGGAGTTGAGCTTGACTCCATCCTCAACCCGAAAAGGCCCCACAAGCTCATCTTTGATGATACCAGCCCAAACCAGTACTCCACCTCCACCTTGCTGGCGTCTGAGTCGGACTGGAGCTCTCTGCCCTTTACCAATCCAGCCACGGGCCCATCCATCTGGCCCATCAAGACTCACTCTCATTTCATCAGTCCATAAAACCTTAGAAAAATCAGTCTTGAGATATTTCTTGGCCCAGTCTTGACGTTTCAGCTTGTGTGTCTTGTTCAGTGGTGGTCGTCTTTCAGCCTTTCTTACCTTGGCCATGTCTCTGAGTATTGCACACCTTGTGCTTTTGGGCACTCCAGTGATGTTGCAGCTCTGAAATATGGCCAAACTGGTGGCAAGTGGCATCTTGGCAGCTGCACGCTTGACTTTTCTCAGTTCATGGGCAGTTATTTTGCGCCTTGGTTTTTCCACACGCTTCTTGCGACCCTGTTGACTATTTTGAATGAAATGCTTGATTGTTCAATGATCACG
>VVHJ01002291.1:0-11852 GCA_015107715.1 Tylochromis polylepis | reverse complement strand
ATGGAAAAAAAAGGGGGGGGGGGGGGGTGTATTGCCATGAGATGTGCTAATGCCAGTGGAATCCATTTTGATCGAGTAAAACGTGTGGTTGAAAAAAGATGATCGCTTCTGAGATTCTTGCTAATGATTTGAGAAATCTGTATATAGCTGTCCTGCTGTCTGTTTAGCGCGACAAATGCTAATCTGATCCTCTTCAAACTTGTTGGATGTGTTGCTGAGTATCGTAGTGAGCACAGTGCTGATTCTGAAGTCGTCTGGATGAGCCGTTTTTATATTTTAAGTTGTTCTGTGTGGCCGGTGTTTCCCCTAGAGCAGGTGCCTTGAGTCTGACCGTAGCCACTTTTATTTTTTATTAGTCAATGCTTTAAGTGACTCTTTGTGTTCTCCGGCTGTAAAAAAAAATGTGTAACCTTTAAACCAAATTTTTTTAAATTCAATTTAAATCTACGTCATAGCCTACATTTATCGCCAAGCGCCTTATCCTCTCAATTTAGCTATTTCCTGAGAAAACTACATCCCCAAGTCTGCACACTCTGTGCAGCCACACACATGCATTCAGTGAGCGTATCTTCATAGCTGTCTTCTTGTCAAAACGATAACTTCATGATTGCATGCACGTTAAGGACAGCTGTAAATCTCTCAGAACAGGCTCTGTACTAGTTAAAAGAAAAAATTGAATTACACAATATTATGTTGCCATTTTGGGGATTTTCAAACGTAATTGAATCATTTTCATTTCACATTCTTTTCTGTTTTTAGGATTTCTGGGAAGTTTATCTTGAGACTTTGTTTGCTATACTGGATAATTTAACTCAGACAGACACATGACAGTAAGCTTAGTTAGTCTAGCCTCAGCGTCAAACTGAGAAAATCCCAGACACATGATGCTTTTTTAAACTGTTACTGCTAATCGCCTTGTTGTACAGCCAAGGTCTGACTTTTTAAGAATTCAGTTGTCAGAAAAGGGGACCAAGGTGGATCAAGATGTTTACTGTTAACAACATGACAGCTCCCAAAAAGAGAGCGTTTTAGCTAACTCCTTATATTTCCTGACTGATTTTTCTCTAATGGATTTTCATTTGCTATTTAGTCCAAAAAACATAGCCCATCAGCACCTATTGTAGTAGGTTTGAGTTATACAGCGGTTTAGCCCTGGGTAGTGACATGCCCTTCATCCCACCCGTGGTCGAGTTGCATATTTATTTTTTGCTCTTGGTTGTTGGTTTAACACAATCTCTTAACCTTGAATGTTAAAATCAACCTCACATGTCACACACTAGTTAGTAGTAATGCAGACTGACGACCATAAAAGTGGTCATGAGCTCTTACGAACACGCACACACTGTCAGGCGTGTTCTGCATGAGTTTGATGTTACACTCGCTCGGTCGGTACCTCAGAAAAGCTCTTCTGGACAGTTTTAGATGTAAATCATGTATCATGCTGCTTTTTTTGTGGGGAAATATTGCATTGTTGATAATAGGAAAGCTCTGACATGTTGTGTCTAACAGATAAATTCAATCAAACAATAAATGAAAGAAATCAAAATCTGAGGTCACTTCTGGGATTAATAGCTAAAACAAGAGAGATGATTTCAGCCATCGATGCCTTCTCTCACTGGCTTTAAGTGCGTATTTGTAGAAAGTGATTCAAGAGAGTATTCATTACTTATAACACTTGGCAGCATTTTACTCATAGAAACAAGTGGCAGCATAATGTTTCTGTAAACTCTTTCTCATTAGGTTATGTGTCTGAGTTTACAAATGCGGCCGCCTATCTCGCCAGCATCCTCCTCTGATTTTTCATTGTCTACTTAATGATGAATCACAGTGTAATTAATAAAGTCTGAGTCCTTGTTTCCCATATGCTTCAAGTAAAACAGAGCAAGACATTGTTGCACTTTTGATGTAGCCTATCCATGAATATACACAATCGGTGCCGCTTTTTAATGTTCTTATTGTATATTTTCTACAAGATACAAGAACTAACCTCCAGAAAATGTTTCATTTCTCCAAAAACAAGTTGCTTTATTTTGGTGCAGGCACATTTTGACACTTTAAGATGTTCCCAAAGAAACACAATCTTATGCTTGAGTGCACTGGGGTTAAATCAGCCCTCAAAACTCAGAACTTTTGAATCTACAGGCTTTCATTTCCTTGCTTAAGTGCTCTTTGACAGTAATTGTTGTTCAGTGGAAAAGCATCTGCTGTTGGATTTTCTGTCACAAATCCACTCCTAAAATCGTTTTGTCTCTGATGTCCCCCACGGCTTTCACCCACACACTTTTTACTTTTACTTTATCCAACTCTTCGAACAATTTGTACAATGCTTCTAAAACCGTTTCATTTTTAGCAAATTTAGATTTACCTCATTCTTTTAGCAATCAATACATTCCTCTTAGTTTTCAAATGCTAATTTACTATTATCTAGCTATTTTACCCATTTCAACATTTTATCCTTAATGCATTTACATTTCCACTGTTTATGAACTGTATTCACATGTTTTTTCACCTTAACTGATTGCTTTTATTACTGTTTATCCATCACATAACTAACAGTTGGAATGTTTAGGCAAATCTTCTTCAAACCCAACTCTTAATGGTCTCGTATTTCTCATTTTCAGCCATAGATTATACATAAAGACAGGCTGGGGTTTCGGCATGTTGTACTCAGGTGTTAGAAATGTTTTTTAATCAGATTTTAATTTCCACTTGGTTGCAGTCGTAGAATTGAATCATTTCCTGTCGTTGGACTTTGTTGTCTCTACAGGTGGACTTGGGGTTCCTACGATTCGTCAAAGCCGTTGGGACGCAGGGTGCCATCTCAAAAGAAACCAAGAAGCACTACTACGTTCGCACATATAAAGTGGACCTGAGCTCCAACGGAGAGGACTGGGTCACCGTGAAGGACGGCTCAAAGCAGAAGGTAATGATGAGTCACTTATTCTCTTACAATGATCATCTACCTAATGCTGACAAGTAATGAAGGACCCTGCATTCTAATCAATGAGGTAAATGGCTGAATCAATGTTTTCCAAGGCTACAGCAGCTGGCTGCATGCCTAATCTAAAGTGTGTACTGAAGGTCTGCTTTGCATCCCACTTCTCTTAACGCGATCAGAATTCATTTATTCTGGCAATGGAAGTTGTTGGTGCAGAAATAAACTTCTAGAGACTGAATTTAAGCAACATACTGACAAACACTGTGTAACATGAAGCTTCAAATAAAAGTCTCGTCTGCTCTGTTCTACCCTAAATCTGCGTCACGTTGGACATTTGTGGTTTATTGTGGAAGATTAAGTCAGCTGATCCCTTCATGTGTTATTTCTTGTTTTTCCCAAATTCTAATTACACTGATAATACAGTATCATCTAAAGGCATGCAAAACCACACTGAAAGCTCAGGTCTTAAAGGTCTACGTAACCACAAGGCTGCAGCTCAGGCAGTTGTACCAGTAGTATCGATACAGTATGCTGTAGTCATGTGCAGCAGATAAATAATTTTCAATAAGACAGCTGCGGTGTTACTGTAGTAGCAGCCATATTAATGGTAAGAACAGTCATTTCTATTGTTGATCGTGGAGATGCTAGCAGCCAGAGCAG
The DNA here is from genome assembly GCA_015107715.1 of Tylochromis polylepis. Taxonomy (NCBI): domain Eukaryota; kingdom Metazoa; phylum Chordata; class Actinopteri; order Cichliformes; family Cichlidae; genus Tylochromis; species Tylochromis polylepis. The sequence goes on along the minus strand of VVHJ01002291.1, from coordinate 8,254 downwards.
AAGCTTTATTTGCACTTTTGGTGGGAGTAGCAAACACTTACAGTGTTAAAGTACATAGCTGTACTGATTAGCAGTGACTGTGATGAATAGCAGTAAACATTCCTGCCAGCGCTGCTGTTTTGCCCAGGTTTTCTCCTTCTATTTAAAGACAATCGCCCAGCGCCCTCACGCTTTAATCTTTCTCCCGGCAAAATCACCTAATTTAGGAGTGACTGTGATACATGCATACATAACGTTTGTGCATTGCTTTAATGTTACCCGAGTTCCAAAGTCATGTATGGAACACAGTTTCGAAACACAGTCCACACACTGCATACAGTTTTAAACCTATCAGACACTGCAGGAGCCCGGTTGAAGTGGGTAAATCTGAATAAAGTAACAGAAGCACTTCTGTGCCTGTATTTTTAGATCTTTCTGGGGAACTACAACCCCACAGATGAAGTCCGCAGCCATCTTCCCAAACCCACTCTGGCTCGCTACATTCGTATCCGCCCTATGTCCTGGGAGCAAGGCATCTGTATGCGCTTCGAGATCTACGGCTGCAGAACATCAGGTACACAAACTCATACATACTGATGTGGGACCTCACGCCCAGCTTCAACTCCTGATGTATAGATTTATGTTCTACAGCTACTCCGCTGCATACCGTTAGTGCTGAAGTCCGTGTTTTTACGTATTCCATTCATACATTTTCTTCTTAATTAACTTTCCCTGTCCCCTCGGGGATTAATGAAGTTTAATGTAATCATTTTTTTCCCCTTATCTAACATATACATATGCAGTGTATGCATCTGCTAATACTCACTGGATTGCTTTTTTCCCTATTTTCTAATATAGTAAGCCAAATATACTGTATATACAGAAATTTCCAGCTCACTTTACCATCTGCATAATTTTTCTCCATGCACAGTAATATTTTGCATTTTTCCCCCAAACACAAAAGAAAGATTTATCATTTATTAAATGTTTTATGTAATTTTAAGTGAGAAAATGTTCAGTTCTTTCCCATTTTTATAGACCACACATGCTCTTCTCCAAACCTGAGCTGAAATTTTTAACATAGCCTGTCTTTAAAAGATGGATAGAGCCCCGTAGCTTTGTTACAGAGCTAGAACAATGTGTAACTAAAAGCTTTCAGTTATCTAAAAATCCACCAGAGTAAAGTTGTGATGAAGGTGGTGATTACAGGCTGTAATCATGATTGTTTTCTGCTGTAAAGTTAGCGTTTTATGATGGGAGTCTTACTCGAGTGACCATTAGAGGAACTGCATTAACTGCCCAAAACAAAAAGCCATTGGTCTCTTAAAGAAATTACTAACATTTTACCAGCTGGTCCTTCTCTGCCACAGTTCTTTTTTCTTCCTTTTACTTTTTCCTCACTTTTGTTCATCATGAATCAAACTAACATCTTTTCGTTTTGTGGAGGAGAAACCCCCGCTGCTCTCTGTTGATTTAAAATAATCACTGCTTCCAAAGCAAGCTCAAACTCCCACAGAAGGATGCCGTTATTCATTACAGTGGAGCAGAGGAAAATCATGGTGCCTCATTACTCATCCCCTAACATTACATAAACCTCAGTCCTTGATGTGCTACAAACAACTCTCAGTAGGAGGGCTTCATGAATTGGATATCAGGCTCTTACTCCTTGGAGAACTGGCTATAGAGTGCTGGACAGGTGATTCAGGAGATATAGTGACGCAGTTTAAAGAGTGTATATGTGTGCTGTCTGCAGGTAATGCACTTGAAGCAGAGCCATCAATTACTCAAGAGCACGAAAGTTTTTATCTACATTTTCGCAATTTAAAGAAGTGATAAAAACACGAATGCATGTTATCGTTTGCTGTCCCTGGGAGGACATTTGGTTCTTATAAGCTCAGAAACATCAAAACACACACAGGCAGCCCTGTAGGAGGTTTCCATAAAGGAGTCTAAATAGCTTTATATTTTCACACTGTGCAAGAATTTACATCCCCAAGAGCTCTTGTTGTTGTTAAACGCCAGATACAACTGTGCAAGCATTTGTCAAATGCAAATATCATGACTGTTTGGGCCCGGATATTAGCTCTAGCTTGTTGTGGATAATGAATTTAACTTAGCCTTGCAATGACTAGACCATGCTGTGCAAGTATTATTAAGAGTTCGCATTCCAAGAAAGCTTATCTAGTTATTATCCCAGAATATTTTCCAATACTTAAACACTGTAATGAAAATAGCAGCATTCGAAAAAGCAGCCCTGGCCCGCTTGTGGAACAGATTGTACTGTAACCTCAAGGTCGCAGGTTTTTCACACACGTCAATGAGTCTGTCAGTGTCATAATGCCTGTGAGGCGAGACTTTAAACCACCAACATGTTGCCAAGATTCTGCTGCAAGTCGCCTCTTGAACCTCTGATGACGTGAGGCAAATTTGTGACAGTAAACTTTTCTTTCCTTCTTCATTTGAATCAGAGATCGTCCAGTTTTGCTTAATGAGGCAAATATGTCATTTTTGGTTTATATTAATTAAAAAGAAAGCTCAGCTTGACTTCACTGCAATCGGAGTGAAATTTTCCGAGCCTTCTGTTTTCTGGAAGAAAGCTTTGTTTAGACCAACTTTAGCTCTGCGTGAATAATGCAGCCTCTTCATTTATTTCAGTGGAGGCTCAGTATCATCTGGCAAGGTGCTGTCAAGTGTATAATGCAACTAAATTACCTTTTACCCTGAATACAGAATTTCTCCTATCCCCCCTCATGCTCATCAAGAGAAAATAAAATCATTTTCACTGTGACAACTTCCCCACGCTCGTCCTAATGTATTAACTTTGCAGTGTTTTGATGTCTGGTAACTCTTCATACTTGAGGATCTGTTAAATCCCGAATCATTTTTCATCATCTCACCAGTACTTGAGACTACGCAGCAACGCAATAAATGCTTTGGGTCTGACAGTCACAAAGAAGGAGGCATTTTTTGAAGGATTTCTTTTTTCCTTTAATGTTGGCGTGAACATAGCGGGCACAGACATGTTCATACCTAACAACGTGTGTCTTATAGATTTTGGAGTATATCCAGCCATGATAGTAACAGCAGTAGTGGCTTTATAAAAACAAGCACTTATTTTAGTTCAAAACACAGCTGAGACACAGACTTTGGATGTTTGGGTTCTTATCCATCACAATCATATTGCTATCAGGGAGCTTTCTGATCTGCCCGTTTTCATTCTGTTTCATGTCAATGACCATAAACTTACAGTTGCAGTTGAAAAGAATTAGCAACAAGAACAAGGAGTCCTGAAAAAGATGGTGTGGCAGCTCACATCACCTTGATCTCGACATCATGGAGTCAGTGTGAGACTGAAATCCCACTGGTGCCTGAATCCACAGAAGACACTCAGAAAAACATATCTGTGAAGTCAAATCTGTGCTTGCGTACAAGAAGGAGAATAGTTGCTGATAGTCAAGCCCTTCGGAATCAGAGAGGCTCGACTCGGGAGACAGACACCCCCTTTAAGATTCTACTCACAGCTTTCCTTTTTGATAAAGTTTTTAGTTAGAGCTGGATCAGGTGACCCCGAATATCCCTTTGTTATGCTGCTATAGGCTCAGGCTCCTCGAGGACTTTCAAGTGATGCACTGAGCACTTATTTTCCACTCACGTCTTTTCACTCCACACCTGTTTATCTACCACTGCAGCATTTTTGTCTTCTTTCTCCCTCAGCCTCTATTTCATCTTGTTTCTCTATCTTCTCTACTGGAGGTTTCTTCCTGTTAAAAGGGAGTTTTTCCTTCCCACCATCATGAAGTGCTTAGTGATAGGTTTTCTCACAAATACTGTAGGGCTTTTTTTGTCTACAGAGCAGCAGTGTACACACAGTAAAAGTTTTGTAATTCCTCATTTAATTCAAACAAACCCATCCTAGGGATTAAAGATGACTCTTTGGTATTTTTACCAAAGTGTTTAAACACTGCTCCAGCACCCAGAGGGCCTCTACTAAAACTACTGACTTAAGCAGTGACAAGATAATGATGGCCGTGGCATTTCTTATCGTACTTTATGCCTTTCAAAAGTTTTCTACCCACTGTTCACTGTCTGCTCATCGTTCTCCCGCTGTACAGACTACCCATGTTCAGGGATGTTGGGGATGGTGTCTGGCCAGATCTCAGATGCTCAGATCAGTGCCTCATCCTACGCTGACCGGGGCTGGGTGGCCGAGAATGCCCGTTTATTGACAGGAAGGTCGGGCTGGACCGGACAGTCGACAAAGCAGCCTTTCAAGAATGAGTGGCTGCAGGTGGGTTCACAAACGCATCAGAGTTTAGTGCTGAAACAGACAGATCATGACCTCATGAGTGTTTTACTTGTTTACAGTATTAGAAAGTTCAATTATACATCCAGTAGCCATAAGCAGATCTTTAACTGCAGTAGTATAATATCTCATAAACTGAAACAGTGCAAAGTTTCTGGCTGGTGATCCCTTGAAATGAAAACAGTGTCTGCTTGCAACCACTCACTCATATGGCCATGAGTGCTTTTATAAACAGTTTAAAATAGAGTATACAGTTTATTTTTCCTGTTCCCCACTCAGATGGGAAGCATCTGGAAAGAAAAAATATCTACATTTTGACTAGCAAAGCTCTAAATAGTCTTAAGATTTCTCAAATTATCCTGAAGCCCACCTGCAGGAACCTTATTCCCCAGAGTGGAAACCACTTGTCCACACCAATCCAAGCCAGTTCTTTTTAAATTAAACCACAGTTTGTCTTGTGTGTTTTTATAATCTATTACAGGTTTATTTTTGAGTCAGATCATAGGTGTAGACAGTATTTTGCTCCTTCGCAGGTGGATCTGGGCCAGGACAAGATGGTGACCGGTGTGGTGATCCAAGGAGGGAAACACCGTGACAGGAACGTCTTCATGAAGAAGTTTAAGGTGGGCCACAGTCTGGACGGAGAGGAGTGGACCATGGTGAAGGAGGAGAACACCACCAGGGTCAAGGTTGGCTCACTTATACACGTAACAGCAAAATGTCTTCATTTTATTAGCCTGCGTTTGTGGTGCATGGCAGCCAGAAGGTCAGGTTGTATAACATGTGCGCTGAAAAAAAACATGAGCGAAAAGGCACAAAGTAAAACTAGAATGGGACTGAAAACTAACCTTCAGCGTAAAACTGAAAATGACCAAAGACAACTCTCCAAGACATGAAGGCCAACATGTAAATGAGGAAACGCAGTCAGGAAATCGCCTCAGAGGCTAGAGTGATGAAAAAGTAAAACTGCACATCGCCAAAACAACAATGAAATTCAAACGGGAACAAAAATTCAAAAATATCACAAGAACTGAGACTCAACATGACTAGAATAATTAAATCAAAACAGCGATTCGATTAAACAAGAATCCAAAACACAGAACCATAAGACCGTGACTAAATGTGCTTAATATGAGTTCAAATGAGCACATCTGAAGGTGGTGCTCGAGGCTATCTGAAAGGACCACGCGAGCACATCAGATGAAAGTGGTTTTACTTTTTCTTTTGGCTTCTGTTCCGCGTCTTTCGCTCTCTTTCTTTCTTTATTCCTCCCCTGTGTCTCATTGTGAAGCAAGCGATGAATTAAAAGGAAAGCAGATTAAAAAAATGGTTGACATGAAATAAACCTCTTCATACAGACATCTTTAATTCCTGAAAGCCATGAGACAGGCGCTCTACACGCCGCAGCGCCGCTTCTGGAATGAAATGTTAATCACGTAAATTATAGGCTGCTATTCATATGAGCTCTGTTTGGTGGTCCGTGTTTGTTGGATGCTTTTGTTTGAAGAGCTCCACAAAACTTCCATGAGGAAATCTGGGTTGTTATGGAAGCGAATCATTTTAGCGTACTTTAAATAAACGCAGGGTAGAAGAAGAAAGAAGGACTGTGGGTAAAAAAAACTGAAAGGGCATTATTTTGGGTGTGTGAAATCCTCACAGCAGGATTTGGTGACACAAAAAAGTGCGGCTGGAGTTGCTGCTCGACCACCCACACATTTATTTGTTTTTCACATTCGCTCAAGCTTTGTGCTGAGGTCCCTCGCTTCTCTCTGCACCAGAGCCTCTAAGACGCGTATTGATCAAACGTGTCGATACGTCTGTGTTACAAAAATATTAGTGGTCATACCTTACTGATTCTCTCATCGATTGGCTTTCTAGCACTTTCTTGGCTTAATGACACCACAAAACTACTGCAACTAAATGAAGTTTTATTGCTCTAGAACAGAGTGCAAGATGTAGTGCCGATAAGCCGATAAAAGCATTAATATCCAAGTAACTTTTAGTTGGTAAGTATATTTTACGTTGTTGGGCTTCTTTCTCTGTGTGCTTTTTAGGCAGAAAAAAATCTGAATTTCCTAAAACATCATCAGACTTTAAAAACAAGAAAAATGTCATTACAAAGATACAATTTCATTATAAAGAGATTAAAACTTTGTGCTTTATGTCTTTAACAATTAAAAAATGAATAATAAATGAAACTAAGAAGTATTTTGTTCTTTAGATGACAGAAAACATAAGAAGTCACGATTTTGATGTAAGGAACTATTGTTCCAATAGTATTTGTATCTTAATATGCCTTACAGAATTTCAGTCATGAGGTTTGTACGCTTTATGAACATTTTTATATTTGTTTCAGAATAGGAAAATTCCATTCATAATACAGCGAATAAGTACAGTTTGGTGAGCGTCAGGGAGTTAAGAATCTGCCTTTGACCCATTACCTCCAGCTATTTTTCTGTACTTACATTTGGAAAATCCTTCAAAAAATCTAAATAAAATCAAACACTGGTGAAGTTTTTCTCTGGAAGTGTTGGAAACCAACTTTCTTTCTCTTTAAACATAACTGTAATTCCAATCTGCAAAAAGGAAGCGCATGTCGTTGCTCTCAAGACCCTTCTTCCCCTCCTCGGCTGGCCCTACTACATCCTCCTCTATGTTTTCCAGATGGCAGGGCGGAGGGCGAAGCTGGCCATCAGATTCCTGCTGATTTACTGCAGACAGAGCTCTAGATGCTCCTGTCAGCCTCTCTGCTCTGTTTCCTGTAGCTTTTCATTAAAAAAAAAAACCTTCAAAAGATGAGGCAGGAAGGCTCAGTGGTACGTGTGTTTAAAGGTACCTGGGCACAAGGATGTACTCTGTACGTACAGTGCATGTTCTTGCATAAAGATGAGAGTATATAGAGTTGTATATATGTGGTGACTGGCATGTGGATTGTTCTGTCTAATCAAAAACAGCAGTCCTTGAAGATGCACACGTAAGTAAGTAAGAGATGATAAGCTTTCAGGAGCCACACTTGTAATGGTTTTAAAGATTAAAATTACAGTGGTAACAGCATAACCTCCAAGCATTCAAATTCAAATCACTCATTTTATGAGTGTGAAAGTGCCACAGTGTTGTCTAAAGAAACTAAAAGGCTTCTGTAATTTTCTAAGATTTTCCCTAATATGTGTACTGGAAGACAGGCTGAAAAAAAATGTGGCACTATTCTTTAAAGAGAACCGATAAAGCTAAATTCCAGATCCATTTTTTAAAATTCATTACCAGAAAATCTTTCCATGATTCTCAGTTTAAAATAATCTTTATTCATCTTGAATTTCCCCTTGGTGCAGCCCTTTACTTTGTTCTTTTTTAAGCTCCTCCTTCTTTAACTGGACTTTCTGCTGATTGATGGCCCCTCGGAAAGTTTGAACAGCATGTGGGTGGGGCTTCTGTGCCTGAGATGACCGTACAAGAATACCTTCTCTGTAAATTTGTTAATACTTTTAGCTAAATTTTTTATCCATAAATGTAAGTTTATTAATAAGACACCATATTTCTATCATTTTCGTAAGGATGTGGAATTATACATACAATCAATATCAGACTCTACCAACAAAAAGGCTCTCAAAACAATATATACATGTAAATCTTTGTGTGTATTTATATAATTATTTTTTTACCCCTGGTTTCTTATGTTTATGTTCTGTTCCTTTGTATACTTCATCTGTTTGTATGTTGTATACTCATTGTGTGTTCAATAAAGTTCATTTGAGGAAAAAAAAAAGAATACCTTCTCTGACAGAAAAAAAAAGAAGAAAACCGAATAGGTTCTTATACTCATCAGATATATGTTGGATTTTATTGTACCGGCAGACAAATGTACACTCAACAAAAATATAAACACAACACCTTTGTTTCTGCTCCCATTTTTCATGAGATGGACTTAAAGATCTAAAATTCATTCCAGATACACAATATTACCATTTCTCTCAA
>VVHJ01002290.1:13945-26009 GCA_015107715.1 Tylochromis polylepis | reverse complement strand
TATGCTCGGTGAGCATCATTTTCAATTGATTGCCTCTTTTATATATATATATATATATATATATATATATATATATATATATATATATATATAAATGTGTAAAATTAACTGTAATGTTCCTTCTGCTTTTTACTGTTTTCTGGGAAAATGGGATTTTGTGTGACCCGTTCTTGAAGACTACTTAAAGAAATTACAAGAAAGCTTGCCTAAGAGATTTCAGGATGTGTTAAAAAATAAAAGGTGGTGATACCAAACGGTGACTTGCAATCTTATCAGCTTATTTGCACAGATTCTGTTTTTGCCTTATATGCTATATTTCCACTTCTTTGTATACATTTCAATAAATCACTGCACATATTTCTAATTTTCCTACCAAAATAGAAATATGTGAAGGGTGACTCTGGACTTTTGCACAGTGCTGTAATCATCAGATGAACTCTTTTAGTGTTTATTTACAGAAGCAAAATTTCACTTTAACAGATGTAATGTTTAAAAACACATGCTGACATAATAGCACTGGATATGACTCACATTAGAGCTGTCAGCAGTTTAATGAAGCATGTCAACATGACAGGCCACATCTCCTAAGTGCTGAGCAACATTCATCCCTATAATTTGACAGGGCCACAGACAGAACTGACGGTGTCCAGAACAAACCATCGTCTCATCCAAGGTGTCAATATTGACATTTCAAACTGCTGAAAAGCACAGAAGTTCGTACAGATACTACAGTTTTGAATCCACAGTCTTGATTTAGAACCTCAGACTACACAAGTCTACCATCCCAAAAACCATCCAACCAAAATAACATCTTCTTAAAAGAATACCATGCCGACAGGACAGAACCAGACATGGTGTGCCACACCAAACCAAACCCTGACTCATGAGGCTGGCTCACATTGGGCACCACAGTGGGGTTGTTGCAGACCAGTCTGGTACAGTACGGTATGCCAACCTGGTGCTGTGGGTATTATTGGCGCCCCACAGCAAGAAGGTTCTGGGTTCACACTATTGCGGGCCTTGGAATATAAAATACTCTACATAAAATAGAAAGTATGAAGGCTGAATACGGCTTCCAGTGTAAAGTTCTGTGTGGTCAGAAAAGCGCTATATAAAAGTCAGTGCATTTGCATTACAGGAGCACAGAATACAGCAGGGATGGAGTTCATCTAAATTCATAGGACCTTAAAATTGTGTATAAAACTAAAATATTGTTTAAAGGAGGAGCCAGTTGTCATAAATTACAATATTTACTAGTATTATTTGCAAAATTCAGTTGAAAAAGTTCCAAGTTTGTTGAATTATCTTATTACCTTCAGTAACATCAGCAGTCTCTGCACTGCTGCTTCACATCATCTCAAACATTACACACAGAGTTATGTTTGGAAAGACGTTGCTCTCATTTGATTCACTGTAAAGTTATGCTTAGCGCATACAGTTGTTGGATAAAATAGACTTTCATTCTCACTTTTCATTCCTTTTACACAGGCAACAAATATATATATATTTATCCCTGGAGAGGCAAAACATACAAAACAATTAGAAATCATCTTACAACTGATAAACTGCGGTGCATTCACATCTACGAATGCAAATGATTGCAGTGAAACTAAGCTCTGGAGCTCTGTAAATCAGAGGGAAACTAAATAGTAAATGATAATTCAGTTGCATGGGAATTATCATGTAATAGAAATCTGTCAACAAACAATTTAATCATTGATGGAGGATGGACAAAGGAAGAAACCATTAAACTGTTTCCCCACATCAGGAACACTTTCCTTAAAATTGTCAGATAGTTGAAGTTCGCCACTACACACAACCACTTTTCTGACCCATTATACACATATATATTGGCTACAGCAATTTTTTTCACAATTCATTTCATGTCTTTAGTTTAGAAAGCCATGCTTGAAATGATGTACAATATTTCAGGGTAAAGAAACGGGGCCAAAGAACAACTGAAAAAGCTAACTAAAGCTACCAGTGAATCAGAGAACAAATCAGCGATGCAGGGTGATAAATCTGCTGTCTAAACCAAGCTAAATACAATGCTTTAGATGCATGTAATTTCATGCCCGTTAAGAAAAACATGGTTGCATTTGAACCATGGTGAATCTGCGACAGCTGTGTGACTGATTCTGAAAGAGTGTGTTAAATATCGACCAGCTATCCTGACACTCGAGCCCTGCAGTTCCCCTAAGTCCTGTTGTTGGCTCGCTGACAGTCGCAATCAAGGACAAAAGGAACGCCTGATTTGAAGGGTTCAAAAATTTGGGCTTGCAGCAGCTGGCACCAATAACATTTATCAAATGAATAAAGACAAACTCAGTCCCCCTGGAGAGCTCTGTGTGCGGTTAGTACACTAAATTATTTACAATGGCATTCAATTCATGGGCCAGATCTAATTTGGCCCCTCTGACACATTTTAAATGCCGCTCATGTGGGTCTGATGTGAGGCAATGAAAACAAACAGACATGCATCCCCAAATGGACGGAAAGAAGAAATGCGTATGCTGCCCTGGGTCTGCCTCTGAGGTGTGACTTATTAAAACCAGCAATACCTCCTTGCGAAGTTGGCACGTTGACTGTGACGATCTTGCTGTTGGCAGGTAGTGGCAGCTTGGTGGTCACAACCTTTCCACCAACAGAGGTTCCCGTAATCTGGAAAGTGTGCCCACCAGATGTGGCCACGGTGGTCTCTGAGCCCGCTCCTAATTAAAGGAAGCAAATAAACAAAAGGTACCGTAAATACAGCTACGCTGCAAATTCAATAATGTTCCCTTTCTAATTAACGCACATAACCACCGTGCTTAAGACACAACACAGGAAATCAACACACTTCAGAAATGCTTTACAGTTTGCTGAGTTGAATTACTTAAAAAATGTGAGAATTGGAAATTAGAAAAGAGCTATGCCTAATAAAATAAATGAATGTCATCTCTTTTTGAAGTCTTCTTCTTATAAATGACACTGGTTAAGATTGCAGTGAGCTTTCTTTTACTCCCTCTCGGTAGGTAATCAAGGATAAATGTTGGCATCAGCCGAAACAGTTGAATTGAATGACCAGCAGCTTCACGATGACAGAAGAGTTATCATATAATAGTCGATTAAAAAAACCTAGGTTTGTGTTTTAAATAGATTTTATCCACAACACTACAACATATTGAAGACATTTATGTCTTCAATATGTTGTTGTATGCTGTATGTAATATGTTGCAAATATGGCCTCCTCTGAACGTGATGCAAGCTGTTGCCCGTCTGTACATAAACTGTGGTGAGGACTTGCTCTCCATTTCTGGACAAGTACAGCCTGCAGCTGTGCAATGAACACATGAACCCAGCATGTCCCAGGCACGGTCAACAGGAGACAAAATGGAACTAAATGCTGGCCTAAGGAAGAGTCTGGATGTGCTCATGATCCAGAGGAGCCCACGATCCTCTGGCAGTGTGGGGACAGGAACTGTCTGGCTGAAAAAGCTGCAGGGCGGGGTGCAGGATTAGTTGCAGGACCTCATCTCTGAGGCTCCAGTGAGATTTCCATTAAGAACAATCAGATGTTTGCTGTCATGGACATGCAAGGGTGCAGCAACACCTCTGACATGGACACCAGCATCCAGCAATACCAACAGCCCAGCCTTGATCAAGATCAGTTATGGCTCATGGTGGCATACACTGTTTTTTCTTTTTTGTTTGTGTGCATGTGTGTGTGCGTATGTGTGTTTGTGTTCTGAGACAGCTGCCTCGCAAATGCAGTAAATTAAAGCAATTGTGAGTTGTGCAACTGGTTCAGTTTGTGTTCAGTAAACAAATTACTAATCCTGGCATCGACTAAAACCAATCAACTGCAATCCAAAAACACTCACAGAGTATGTTTGGGTGAAAAAGACGTGAAAACATATTTCACAACATAAAACTTGTTTTTCTTTTAATGACTAATATAGTTAGACTTTAAATTATATTTATATTATCTCTTTTTGCTCACATAGCTCTAAAACAAATCCACTTCCTGGTAATGTCAGTTGTTCGTGTCCACTCTTGTCACCACCTCTGGATATTCTACAAAACCTGCCCGGAGTCCTTCACATAGAAATAACTCCACAGACTCTTAAACACAACCAAGACTACGTTAGGATTGTTTCACTCATTGGAAAAACCAATGCAACCAATTAATACCAGCAACTGTTGATATTTATAGATCTTAAGCATCGTTCTGATAGGTCCTACAACTTAATTTAATATTCGGGGTACTATAAAAAATTTTTTTTTAAAATACCACAAATGCTGATTATTAGTTACAGTGTAGAGTACCTTGTGTGCTTTGACCCTGCTTCACCCAGGTAGCAAACGACTGCTGGAAGTTTTTGTTCTGCTGGAATGTGACAGGGGTCCCCATCTTGGTGGAGAGTACCACCTTGGTGCCGGGGGTGCCCTGGCCTGACAGTGAACCAACGATCACTTTGGGTGTGGCAGCAGGCGTTGCAGGGCTCCCTGCTGGGGTTGTGACTGAGCCTGGTTTCTGCTCAAGACGTTTCTGAAATAATAAATAAGTTGATCAGTACATTAACTTATTAAAAAAAAACCCAATAAAATACAGTGACCTCGACTTGTTTATCTTTTTATTAAGTGGGTGCCAATACCAGGTGGGACCACAAATGTCCGTTGTTTTTTTTTAATCTCACAAAGACAAAAGCTTTACCATAAATTTGAAAAATAAATAAATGAATGAATGAATAAATACAAAACAATAAAATAACTTTAATAAAAATGAAAAAACAGACCAAGAAAACTGAACCTCACTCACCTTGGCCTGCTCAGCTGCCTGAGCTTTCTCTTTCTCCACCCTGCAAAATGAGAATATGTGAAAAAGTAGAAAAAATAAAAAGTAGAATAACTGGGGGAAAAGTTCAATTAAAGGATTATTAAAAATTTAGTGATGTATTTTTCAAATTCTTAAGTAATATGGGAGTATGACGACTAGAGTGATGGAGTTAAATACTGAAAGAAAAAAAAACCCTCCAGTGAGATCAACTTTTAGACCTTCCAGCATATCTCACACAAATCTGACCCGACGATTTTCTTCGAGCTGAGTCAGAAAATTCTTCTTCAGAAAAGAAGTCTTCTGGAACAATATCTGGCTCTCAGTATGACATGTTTATAAACTGACTAATACAATTAGTCAGGAGGTGCAAACATATTCCGCTGAAATTTGTGACTCTGACCTTTCTGAGAAGGCTCTAATCTCCCAGAGGTCCAGCTCCTCCTCGGCGACCCAGGTCTCAATCACCACTGGGCCAGTCTGCTTGGCAGGCTCGGGCTTCTTGGGGCGCAAGGCACTGGATCGCAGACCCTTCCTCTGAGGGGTGTGGGTTTCTGGCAGAAAGATGAACAAATGATTGACGACAATTTGTAATTACATTTGGTATTGGACAGGAACAGAGCCCATTTAAAGGTGTCAGTTTTACAGCCTGGTTTCTAATAACAACTTTGTACGGAGTGTAAAATATAAATTAAAACAGAATGCAGATCTTTTAAACCCTATATTCAACAATAAGTAATACAAAGACACCATATCAAATGTTGAAATACTGATGAACAACCTACTATTGCAAACATAAGAAAGAAAAAAAAAACTGTATTTAAACATTTATCTTGTACTATTTTTAAATAGTAAGGTTTTATTTATACAGTTCAAATGTTTAAAAACAGGTTTGCATATTTCTGTCACTAATAGTTTCAGTTTGTGTTTGATGGTGAGAAAAGACATTAGACGACTTTCATTTATGCTCAAATATCCCTCTTACTCGTTTTTTTTTTTTTAAATAAATGTGAAAAAAATAAAAGCACATTTTACCTTTCGGAGTTTCTGGGACTCCAAGGGGGCAGATGATTTTGCGTATGCAGTACTCTGAGCGGATGCCGTATGGTCCCACATCGCGCCGCTTGATGATCTCGGTGGTTGTGATTTCAGTATCTGATGTCTCTGTAGCAATGAGTGGGGATAGGGCTGGGTTGGTACGGTGAAGAGGAGGAAAGCCCGAAAAGATGGAGGAAACGCACTCCAACATAAAAACAGTGGTGCCCAAAAAATGAGACTTAAGGAATCCCTTTTGTTTTGTGTTTTCTCTATTATTCTGTTGGGCCAGCACAGGGATAAGGAGTCTAAATAAGTATAGAGAGAGAGGGCGTCAAGAAGCAAACAAACTACAAGTTGGAATTTTTGGGAAGATGGCAGTTGCGCTGGCTTTTCCTCATATAAGCTGACCGGAAAGAATAACATGCCTGACAAGTTGGTAACAAAAAACAATTGAAATAAAATCCTCAAAAATCTGAACTTACCTTAAAATGAAAAATAAATAAATAAATAAAATTAACATTTATAATCCAAACTGTAGCTGCAAGCACTTTGAGCACAACATGTCTGTAGGAATTTATTGCCATTCCTCCCAGAAAATGGATGAAAACTGTAAATGATTATCGGATCTGTTGAAGGTCTACCTGTACGCGTGGTGCCGACAGCAGCGGACGGTTTCACGGCCATGTCGTCCCATCTCAGACAGGCCCACAGGAGCCTCAGCATGAGGCTCACTCCAGCCATAGACTTCACTGTCTGCAGCCGATACCTGGACAGATAGATAATTTAATGTAACAGGCATCTATCACATTATTCCAAACAAATAATGCACACAGACAGGCCCCAAGAACCAGGAACCTTTTTGCTCCTTTCACAGCACCACTGTGCTGCCCGTCTTGTTGTTGTATACTGCAAATTAATATTTGAATCAGGCATAGAAACACTACTACAGTACTTAAGGTTGCACTGAAATGACTGACTCAGAGTTACAGAAAACATGATCATAAACAAACGAGAGTTGGTGGTGATGATGTTGTCACTTCATGCCTGTTTCCACTAAAGAAACAGAGCAGATCTCTGAAGAGCTATTTATTTCTAAAAGGCAAATCACACAAGTAAACAATTCTGAACATAACAGACTCTTCTCAGTCTAGAATTAGACAACAACATGTCCATCCATCAATAAATAATTTCCAAAGGAAGGAAAATTCCTTCCTTATATCGTTATGACTGCTCTGACAATGAGGTTGGCATTTGGATATTGTCATTAACAGCATCTTGAACATCTGAAAAAATACGATCATCACAAGGCTTATTATGTGTACGGGGTCTGGTGGATATTCCCTTTCCCATGTGTAACCACAGGCGGAAAAATATGCCTGGGTTGCAGGGCTTGGTCAGCGCGCAAAGCGAACATTGTGACACCTCTCCGACCACCGAATGATTCATGTCTCCTTTGGAACTCTGAGGTCTGGTCAAAATAACCAGAGGTCCCCGCGTGACACCAGAGTCAGAGCTACAGCATCGCCCGGGGCCAAAGCCATGAATGGCAGACAGGAAGGGTGAAGACATAACGAACAATAAATCACCAGGACATGGCGCCCTGCCAAAGCTGGGAAACTGATTAAAGGGGAAGGATGAAGGAAAATGTTATTAACCCTGTTGTAAACAACGCATTTGGTTTTTAGGTCAAGCTGTTAGAGAAGCGAGCACTTATAAAATTCAAAAAGAAACACAAAAACTGCCTTTGTATAATCCTACAAGAACCACAGAGCAATACAGAGATGGTTACGCACTGTGTCACACTCGTGCTCCGGCTATCATTACTTAAGTTTTCTTCTTAGCAAAATAAAGTGTGGTTATGGAGAGGTTAGGCTGTGAAATGCTGCATTTTTGAGCTCATTTCCTGGATATTACATTTCAAGAGAAATGAGAAGTCCAGTAAAAAGAACTCATTAAGAACACTTTCAACTGCAGTGCTGCTGGACAGAATCAGCTGCTGTCAATATGAAGCTGAAGCTCACAATATCTGATAAAAGTGGATAACTCCTGGTTGTACCAAGATGTTCAAAAGCCATATAATGTGATTCTAATTCAATGATTACGCTGCTCCAAAATCTGAAAAAAGGAAGCTCCTTTCGCCTGCTCTTTTATTCACAGCGGGTAGAATCACCAGTTAACATAACAAGCACATGTTTTTAAACTGTGGGAGATCATCAACTCTACAGAAAGCCTCCAGCTGACTTTGAACCAAGAAACTTCTTGCAGTAAGGCGACATCAAAACCATCGCAGTATCACATCCAAAAGGGGTTAACACAGTGGGTATTTCCACATATTTGACTTGACAGATTTTTACACCCTTCCTGATGTAAGCCTCAAGAAATTTGTGTTTCCTCCCGGGATACAACCCGTGAACTCAGCTTATGAATATCAGGGGACGTCCTCGCATTTTACATATTTTGAACTATACTCCCCCTGAATGGCCATTAATTACGTTTTTATAACAGTTAAAAGCAATATGTTGTGTTTATCAAAATTTTCCTTCAGCCTATTCAATTCAGGGTCAAGGTGGGACTAGAGACTATCCCAGCTATCACAGGGGGAGAGGGAGGGTACACCCTGGAGAGGCTGACAGGCTATCACAGGCCTACAGCAGACAGCCAGATCACCATTCATGCTCACATTCACAACAAGTAACAAGAGCTATGAAGTTATGCTCAGGACGCCTTTTTACTTTTTTAGAACCCATGCTCGGAAATGATAAAAACAGGAGCAAACAAGTGTAAACTCCTAAGTAGTTTCCACCACCGGAGACAAGGAAAGGAAACAAATGATGATGATGATGATGATGATGATGATGATGATGATGATGAGCTGGCAATGTCTCTTGTAGGCTTTAACTTGCTTCCACTTTTGCTTTTTCTATTCATGCTTAAAGTGATATGCATCTTATCTAAGACTCAATACAGCTAATAGAATTTAATAACACACCGGCTTCAGGGAGAGAGGACAGTAAGTAAGAAGTGTGTGAGGAAGATAAACTGAGAGTGGGACCTTACCTCCAGGTGATGCCAAATGTAGGCCTGGGTGAAGGATATGGCCAGATATCCAGTGCTGGCTTAGCATTGTAACTAAACACTGGCACCTCGCGGAATCCGCCTCGCCTGGCCAGGATCTTTAAGTCATCGTGCGGAAGTACAAAAATACTCTTCCGGCTGCTCTTGGTGACAAACTTGCAGTAAGAGGGAAGAGCTGTGTCCGAGCGGGTCTTCTTAGTGCGGGAAAACTTGAGGAGGCGCACGCGGCCCTTTGTTGACAACGAGTCCTCCTCACTCACGGTGACAGATGACTCTGAAGATTTACCGCTGGCGTCAGTAGTTGACTCGCCCAAAGAAGCTAAGAGCATCGTTTTCTGCTCTTGTGTCACCATTTCACTCTGGCTGTCTTCAGACTGGCCATCGAGCCCCGGGGAGAAGATTTTGGTCACAGTTGTTTTGGTCATGGTTGTAAGGGTAGACACGGCGCTGCTCTCTGTTGTTGACACTACAGGCAGCACCGATTCTCCAGATGTCTTCGACGGCACCTTGGCCATCCTCATCTCAGTGGAAAGTACTGTGGTGGTAGTGGTGGTGGAGGTTGTGGTTACCTGGGTGATGATTGTCTTGACTGGTTCCGTCGATCCACCGTTGCCGTTCTCCTCTGCAAAGTCGTCGCTCAGACTCGACTCCTCCGCTGAAGGTATAGGAGAGGGAGCCATTCTTATGATCTTGATGCCAGGAGTGGGTTTGGTCTCCGTGCACTCAAAAGATGATGTGCTGTTGTGAACATTCGGAGTATGCTCTGCAGGTGTGTCTACATTATTTTCCAGCTTTGTTTTCTTCAGTGGAGGTTTGTAATCTTGGTCAGAATTTGTAATCTTGCTCTCCACCTCTACCTTAGAAGCTAAACAATTTTCTTTTACCCTAACCTCCATGCTAGTGTTTAAAGAAGCAAGATCCCCGTTCACTAAAGGCTTTTGCTGCATGGTGTCTTTCAGCGACACAGCAAGCTGTTGTTCTTCATCTTTCCCAATACTGTTCACCTTGAGCTGAGGCCTGTTGTTGAGCACACCATTATTTGAGCTCATCACAGAGTTACCCAGCATGTTTTCACCCCCGAAACCATCATTACCATTTACCTGAGGGAGAGGAGAAACTGGCTTGGGAGTGCTCTCCCCTACAGTCCTACCATCTCCAATGTCTTGCATATTGTTTTGATTATCCTCTGGCCCCATGCCGTTTTCCTCTGTGCTCAAATGCACTGAGCCTAAAACGTCTGTGTTTTGCTGAATTGGTTTTAAGGGAGTGGTGTCTTGACTGTTTTTTTGGTCAACAAGATTTGTAAATGTCCCTTCAGCGTTCAGTTTTAATTTGGGTTCCTCAGACCCTTCATTCTCAGTAAGTGCAGTCTTCGTAACATCTGATGCTACGCAGTCTGCTTGTTGCTCTAAAGAACTAGCTGTTGTTTCTTGCACATCGGGCAGTTTAACAGTCTCTTGCCCTGAACTAGCTTCCTTTGGCCCCGTAGTCCTTCCATTTTCCTCCAATTTTTGGGGCGAGGAGGTGGTTTGATGTTGTGGTGAATTCGAATTTTCACCTGTACATGTACTGCTACTGTCTTTGGGCGTGGAGTCTGTAACAGGAGAAGGAAGAGGAGTGACAATCTTATCTGTAGTTTTAGAGAGTTCGTCCTGACTCTCCCCTTCTACTCTTTGTCGTCCAACTTCTCCTTGCCCTGGAGTTTCTGTTGTGGAAGGTTTCTCCTCCACTTTCACAGCTTCACCCAGTGTGAGATGTGTCTGAGTGAGAGCTTGGGGCTTGAGTGGTGACCGTGGCCGGACCGGAGTGCTTAGAGCAGGGGTTGGTGTGGATGAAACTGGTTTAGGCTCCTGGGGTTTGGAGGCAGACACCTGCTGCCTTTGCCTCTCTTCAATAATGTGCTGCTTCACCCTGCGTTCCAGTAGACTGTCCAGTTTGGAGGACTTGACCTTCTTCTTGTAAGCAATGCGGGTGAGGAAGCCCTTGCTGACATCCACTACATCGTAGTTAAACGGTTGCTGAAGGCTTTCTGTTGGCTCCTCTTTCAGGGAATCCTTATCTTCCTGAATACAGGAACCTGGAGAGAAAATAATTCAGATTCTCAGACACTATATTCTCCTTACAGTCACAAGTTAAAGATGCTTGGAAAGTATAAATAATATTAAAGTAAATGTGTTTTTTAAATTACCTAGAATTATAAGCATTAGAGCTACAGTAGTTTAAAGTAAATGACCACTCATATTATACATGCAACAGAACGCAGTGTTAATCGGTCATACTTTGCACTTCATCTGACGGTGAGTCTGTTGAATCCACTTCCATCTTCGTTGGTGAATCCTCTGCTGGCAATTCCTCTTTCGCCTTCTCCTTTTCATCCAAATCTTCTTTCTTTTCTCCGTCCATCTTCTCATTAGACGTCTGTTGATCTGCCAGTGGCTTGGGGAGGCCAGAGGAGTCTTCAGCTGTTGCTTCGCTGCTTGAGGCAGCAGCTCCCTGAGCTTCTGGTGTGACTACACTCGGCCGTCGACTCAAGTCCAGCAGAGTACATTTCTTGCCAAGTTTAGCATCTTTAAAAAACAGAATGATAGGAAAACCTTATATTTTTGTGTTTAGTTAGAAAGCTACTCACAATTATTATTATATTAACTGGGCAAATTAGCAGGACAGGCCATCAATAATTGAATTTACTGACTTTTTGATGAAACTCTTAGTAAACTTTTGGAAAAATTACATTAAATACTCCATGACATCAGCATAAATCAAGAGAAATTAAATTCACTGTTGACCGATCAACACAAACAGTAACACTGTTAAAACAACTGGTGCAAATCTCTCAAGAGTGAAATAAATTCTAATTCCAAATAACTAAAAAGCACAGTCTATGCCATAAAAGCCTCCTGTTCCACACCTTCCAGTTCTTTGCGGTAGTTGGCGTTGGTGTTTCCAGGAAGTCTGGGAACAAACCGTGGCACATAAGTTTTACTGATCCAGCTCCAGCCCCCGTAGCCTGTAACGCGATACTCCTCTCCTTTCTGCTTCCACACCTACATATAGAACAAGAAAGTAGGCAAGAAAAGAGGAATCAGGTAAAGCCAAAATATTCAAAGGGGGGGGGGGGGGGGCTAAAAGGGGGAA
>VVHJ01002290.1:0-13925 GCA_015107715.1 Tylochromis polylepis | reverse complement strand
ACAAAGAGCTTTAAGGTTACAAAGTTATTTGCACACCGATCACTAATTGCTGAGGGAAATGACTCACAGCAGAGCTTAACTTTCTGCATCAAAGAGCCTTTGATCGGCCCTCATGCATGTATGCACAACATGCACTTCAGTGTTTCCCACTAAAATGACTCATTTTCCAAAGTTTCAATGCAGATGTAGATTAGACTGGCATACTGCAGTTACCATCAAAATTAGTGCTCATTTCACAAGTGCATCTAAGCACGGTGGCCCATCTTACCAGTTTCCTATTTGTCATTTAACTGTGGTCTTTCTGCACACTATTAAGTACAAATATACATTAAACGTGGTCCAATCTGAAATCATGTGCTAATCTCAGCTTGTACATATAAGCTTATCCAGGTTTACATATGAAATCCATCATCTATTTAATAATTCATGTGCCAGAGTTTAAATAATCAGCTCAACTGCAGCAATTTGTACGGCGCCTACCTGATGTTTTATTGGAAAGGTGTATTTGACCCAGGTGGCCTGTTGCAACGTCTCCTCGTCCTCCAACTTCTTCTCCCTTTTCTTTACTTTTTCTTTCTCCTCACGCTCCATAGATGTCATGCGATTTAACCTGAAATGCATTTTTAAATTGTCACACAGCTCGTACATTTTAAATATTTCCATCCTTATGAGAGTAAAAGCAGAAAAGAATTCATTTTTGAGCAATCTGCATCTGAAATTTTGTTTTCAGAGTATGCTGCATCAACAATATTATCGTTGCTGCTTGTGATAACACCATGTACGATGATGGGTCACGAAAACTTCATCCTTTCAACTCTTTTATATCAATAATTGTTTATATTTGATTAAAAAAAAAAAAAAAAAAACACTGGAAAGCTTCCTGGACAATTTCAGTTTGTGAAAACTCTGAGTAAAGATGAGGAGATGACAGTTACTCTTGAAACTATTCCATGAAAACCTCACACATATACACACTGATACAAGTCCTTGAAATGCCACTCTCTCCCTCACTTACTAACGGTTCAGGCCTACACATACACACATTCTGCTCTTAACCTCGTGAAATCTTGGACAATCACTTCTTTAAAAGAGCCCTTGTGTTGCTGAAGCAGTCGTAGAGGCAGGGGTGGGTGGTGGCTGGTTGTGGACTTGCAATCTAAATATTATGCCTCACAGCCAGGGTGGGCCTTTTGATCTGATCTGGGTAAGATCAGCTCTGCCAGTTAAGTGGATGCACATCCCCCCCAATGTACGTGCACTGAAAGCTTGTTTGAGCTCTTCAAGGTATTTGAATTTTTTTGTAAAACTCAAATTTATTTGTGTTTGTGAAGTGATAGCAGCATGTATTGTGTGCACTGTAAATACGCAAAGATTTACATATGTTTAGAGTTACATACCTGGTATGGCCCAGTGAATCCTTCCAGATGGGCAGCATGGCCACAGGTTTGATTGCACACTCCAGGATGGCCAGAGCCAGTGCAAACTCTCTGGCCTTACTGCACATCTGAACCGCTTTGATCCAATTGGTCCTTCAAAGAAACAAATAAACAAAAACATGTTTCGACCTCCTGTTGTACTTTGGGTTTTTTCAGATTTAGGCCACAGAATATTTGAATCCTCACAGTGGACAGTCTGACCACGGTTTGCTTTTAGATCTGTTAAAAATGCCACTTTGACAAAGATTTACTGAAAAGTGTTAACCTCACTAGCAAGTTAAGGCACCAAAAATAATACCTACTAAATATTTTTTGTTATTAAAAAAAAAACAAAAAACCCCCAAAGCAAGTGGAGCACATGACACATTATTATTATATCCCAGTCCTCCACTCCCTTTTATACCTGTGTGATGCCCAGTTCGGGTGCATGAATGGTGCTGGAACATTGTTCTCCAGCTGAATGATAGTGAGCCTCAATGTGGAGATCGTCAGAACCTTGGAGCCATAAATGGACCCATTCCACTTAAACTCTCCTGCTGGTGTCATGCAGAATTTGTGGGAGAGATGCCGCCTCTTGTCATGGTCCTGTAAACAAACAGATAAATGGATTTTAGTTGGGAATTGGAATCCAGTAACTCAAAGAACTGAATGAGATATTTCACTTGGAACTGCTTAATTCCACATCTGGATAGTAAATGGTGTAAACTGCCACATATAACAAGTGAAGAGACAGAGATGTTCACAAGTGAGGACAACTTCAATCTGACTAGCACTACCATAAAAACAGTACAAAACACATGCAAATAAAAAGAAAAAAGACCAGAAGAGTATAGTAACCAAAGCGCCAAGTAGACAGATGCAGTAACGAAAGAACATTCAAATGTTAGAAAAAAAGATGTCATGCTACTTGCCTCTCTGTGCTGGTGCTTGTTGAGGGCCAGGGCATTGGAGCTGTACTGGTTATGATAGATGCGGTACTTGCCCTCCTGCCCAAGCTTGAAGTACTGGTTGAGGGTCCCCTTCATTACCACCTCTTTGCTGCTGCGTGTGCTAACGCGAGTGATGTCACCTTGTGCGTTTACTACCAGTACCTAAAAAAGTAAGCAAAGAATGAAAATCCAGTTGGAATGGAAAAACATGTCCTTATTGTCTTCCTCCCATCACCCCCCAAGTGTTCACTGCAAATGCCTGCCCCTCCCTGACGCTGGTTACGCCAGAGGTTTTTTCCTGCTAGAAGGGAGTTTTTCTTTTCCACTGTTGTTAGGTGCTTCCTGATTGTTAGAGTTTTCTCTCTATTATTGTAGGGTCTTATCTTGACAATTTAAAGAGCTTTAAGGTTACTGTGCTTGTGATTTGGTGCTATATAAATAAAAGTGGACTGAATTGAATTACCTACACTGACAATGTAGCCTTGAAATGAACTAAAGTTAAAAAAAACAATGTATGAAAACATGTATGGAAAAAAATAAAGCATGTTGGAAAAAAAAAAGGGGGGGGGGTATGAAATGCCTAAACAGCCCCCGGGTTATATCGTTATATCCAGAGTTAGAGTGGGAGGTTCAGCAGAAGCTGATAATATAGGAGACAACTCGGACACACAGAATACTTCACTGACACCGTATGTTTATTTTCAATACCAATGTTGTGTCTGTGCATTTTGCAAGTCACAGGAAAATTGTTAGCAGCAATAGTGAAGCATTCTCTGGACTTTTCATCTAAATCCTTATATCCTTAAACAAGCTCCTCCTCCTTTTTCTCTTACACTTGCAGTTTGTAAAATTATAGACAGCAATAAAAAAATAGACGATACGATTTGTTGGATAAAGCATTAGAATATATCTTAGTTATAAGCATGATCAAAGTATCACAAATAAAAATAATACTTTTTGAGACTTAAAAGAACAAACAAACAAAAACACTGACATTTTTTTAAAGGATCTGTGGGAATCCTTTTGTTCCTTGTTACAGTCATGAATCTAAATGCTGGTCTGCACGCCCATGTTAGGAATTTGGCACCAATTTTTCATGTATAGTCTAAAAGCGCAAATGCATTCGTGGTTTCTTACCTCTCTGCCCTCCTTGAAGCCTTTGTTGGCTTCATGAACAGCAGCTGCGACCTGTTGGTTTTTCAGCTGGCTCAGCTTGCTGTCTGGGTTTCTCAGCCGGGTCACCATGCGAGTTGCTGATGACTTCTTAGTACTGGGACCTGTCACCTCACCATTGCTGGAGTCTTTACCGTCCCCTGGAAATGCAATGTCCAATTCAATCAAATGCAGAGGGACCGATACACAGCTTAAACTCAGTAATATCCAGTGTGTTGGGGATTAGTAAGACACAGTGAACAGCTTCTTCTGGCATCGTTTATCTTCTGAGGTAGTGTAGTATAGCATAATTTAGTATAATGTACTCATGTAATGGTGTTTTGTCAGACCTGCGTCATCAAGGCTTGCCAGGGATGACTGGGAGGACTTGTCAGCCAAGTCTGGGGGTTCAGGACACCTTGGAGGGACACCAGCTCCAGTACTGCTGTTACTGTTTTCCTCAACGGGGTGGGGAGGCTGGCTTAGGCTGGGGATGCCATCGCCACTGACAGGAACAGAATTTGATGGCGGGTTTTCTGCTGAACAGACAAAATAAAATAAATGTAAATTTAATCATAAACAGCGCTGACAGGTTAATTAAGAGTAATATGACTCAACTGTGCCATTCTGTGGGTAACAATCTGAGACATATTTCATGGACTGTTTAACCCAGCAAGACAAATGTGAACAGCACATATTGTAAACTAGAAAAATGAATACCAAGCCTTTAAAACTTAGTCAAAAAGTGAAGGGTTAATACATAGGTTAAAAAAAAAAGATTCTTCCGTTTTGGTAAAGACAGGAACTCTCTTCTGACCATTCTGAAAAATGTTGGGGCTGTGGCTCCCTCTGCTGATAAGCCATGCCTAATGCATGCAGCAAATAAACACTTCAGGTGTAACGATTGGTCACTTGAAAGTTAAAAGCTACTAGTCCGGACAAAGAAAGGCTCAACAATTAGGCTTGTACACACATGACATCAATGATGAAGATGAGTCATTTTTACAGATCAGTATATGCACATCGTCACTGAACTATCAACTCAACAAAAGCAAGTAATAAACAGAACAATGTCTAATCAAAGGCAGCAATTGCAAACAAGCAATTACAAATAAGCAGCCAAAGAAAAGCTTTTTGAAAGAGCCAGACAATGTGAATGCTGCCTCTAGTTGTTTAAGGAGTGTTTCTAGTCGTGCTGACTGCAGAGACAATGCAATGTGATTGCAAATCAACACAACACAATCAGCTTCTTAGCTCTTTAAAGAAAGCGAGTGTGAGGAACTGAGTTAAAGCACGGAATGACTGGAACAGTTTCAAGACAAAAGCCAATATTCAAGAAGTAACTACACCACTGAACACAAAAGCCAGTAGACGGAATGAGAGCAACATGCAAAGAAGAACACCAAAGCACCAGGAATAAATGCTGGAATGAGAATGAGATCCATCACTCATTCCCGTGAAGTTGCAAACTGTAGCAGGGAAGCAGATCTCCAAAAGCAGCTTAACGAGGGCAATTTCTCCCTTAAATATTCTTGTATACCTTCATTGCTGTTGGAGACCTCCATATGGGAACACGCCTCTGTCAGAGCCTCTGCGGTTGAGGCCGGAGGCTTTGGAGCCTCGGCAGCCACACTAGAGCTCGGAGTGACAGTTTGAGTTGGAGAAGAGGTTGCTGGAAGCATGGATCCATCTGAGATGCTACTATTGCCTTCTTGGCCAGTGGGAGGAGCTTCACCGACTACAGATGAACAGCAGCAACATTGTAAATATTGTGGATTGTAGTTGATAATGCATTGGTTACTTGGAGACACTGGAGAGGGGAAGTGATGTTTGGGCACGTTTCTGTATTTTCTTTCTTAGAGTACGTGCAATAAATGTGCTATGCTCTTTTTAAATGCCTCTTTATACAGAGGACAGTATAGTCCCAACAAGACGTTGATGTGAATCAGCGTATGTCCTTTTGTGATTGCCAGCCTGTGGCTTGAGTCTTGAAATGCTCACAGCATTTTAACAGGTCAAACACGTGTGAAATTGATTCATCAATCAATAACTAATTACAGGAGTGCAGTGATGTCGTTTGTTCAAGGCTCAAAAGCAGAATAAGACGGCTGCATACATGTTTTGTTTTTCTATAATTATTACTTTGTAGCATATATTTGGTCATATTTTTATAGTTTTTTTTTTTTTAAATATAAACATAATTACCTCCAGCTTTCACACCATCCACTTTTTCCTTTGTAGCTTCTTCTTCTTTTGTCCGCAGCTCCCCCTCTTCCTTTGTCGGTTCCTTTATCTTGCCCTCCTGCTGTCCTTCATCCTTCTGCTTGACATCTTCGTCTTCCTTCTCCACATCCACCTCTCTTTTCTCCTTCTCCATCTGCGCTTTCAGGGCCTCCTCAGCAGCCCGTCTCTTCACCTCTTCCAGCTCCTCCTCCTTCTTAGCCCGCAATCGTTCCAGGATCTCCTCTGGATAAAAGAGGAAGACTTAAGTGAAATAAACGAAAGAGCTGCAAGAAAAAGTCAAATTCAGGGCTGAGCCAAGAGAAAGTACAAGAAGATTTGAAGGACTGGGAAATTTCTTGGTAATCATGATGGAAAAAAATAATGTTAAAAAAACATACGCAAAGGAAATGTGTATGTTGGTGTTTGAGATGTTCTCAGCATATGATAATCTAAATGTTTATCAGAACATTAAGAAAAAAAATGATGAAGACTGTTAGTCTAGTATTTTATTTAATTATTAGCGTAAACCAACAAGTAGTAGATGAAGTGATAGAAATGACCACTGAAATAACACGAATGATAATGAAAAATGAGCCATGTGAGTACATTATATGACAAGATTGGACTTTATTTTTAAATATAAACTAGGAGAAGAGAGACAACTGCCTTTCAATGGAGTCCTGAATTCGTGAATGGTGGAAGCACTAGACTGTTTATGATTTCAATAACTAGCACGTACAATATCTACATAATCACTGTGTTAACTGGGAAGAATTTGAATTGAAACTTGCTGAGAAGCAGCCCAATAGAGATAGATTCTAATAAGGGTCAGTTTTAGGCTGATTAGTCCAGTGCTCGTATGCACAGCAAGAGCGACATTGCTGGGTAGGGCATGCTGGGTATTTAATATCCGGTGGAGGGTGATTTAGAAACAGGAATCTTTGGTGGCCTGACTACAGGTGAACATACTGGTCAATGTAAAACCTCTTCCTGTGCTGCTGCAACTGAAATACAGGTAAAGTAATAAAAAAAAGATGGCACTACTATTGATTCCTACGTTGTCCTACTGCATCAATAACCAGGGAGAATTCACACAAGGCAACAAAGAGACTGTTCAGATGAGACTGCCATCTATCCAAAACACTAAACTTCTGATAAAAACAAGGGTTAAAATCCCAGTGCAGCAAGAAAAAACAAACAAACAAAAAAAAACCAAAACAAAACTGGTCAAGGGAAAGGAAACACCAAAAATGCAAATGATTGAAATCTGTTTTTATTGCTGACGCTGACAAATCTATGTTTACAGACACAGTTCGCAGGCTTTGATGGAAGATTTTGTGGCCAATTTGATATTTGTTTAGTACATCAAGTCCGACTTTGTGTGAGCGCATGTGTGTCATCTTGCACATCATTATCTGTCATTTGTGTTTATTCTCATTTTACCCAGACTGGGAAATCTTGCTCCAAGCAGACCAAACAGAAGACCATGCAAACACTGAGGAAATGCCTTTATTGACACACACAAAAAGAGAATTACAATTATTCTTTTAACTCCATGTTTTTGTTACTTTTCTGTCCTAAAATTTCTTTTTTTTGTTTAAACAAAACTGCTTTGAAAATGCCAGAGCTGCTGACACATGTCCAGTCTCCACCTCCCAAACCACATATGAAACTTGCAGAGAGGAGAAGACAAAGGTATGGTGATTCAGTACTGTATATTATCACATAAAGTCTTAATTATCTGTAATAAAAAAAATAAGAGCGTTATGGAGCGTCACAAACTAGATTTAACTAAAAATTTAAAATGTGTTTAAAATTAAAATTCAATTTAAAATTTAATTCAAACCCTCTGTTTACAAGGAGCAGCCAACCAGAAGAAAGTTGGCCTTAAAGGTAAAGGAGCTAAAGTGGCTGTTTTAAGGCAGAAGAAGACCTCAGGCCCAGTGTAAAGAAAACAGAAAAAAAGATCATTTTGAACTGTGAATAATGCAAGACTAATCTAGCAGAATTTAAAATATGTAAAATATATTTTCCAACGTATTATTCTTACCAACTTCCACTGCAGACCAAACCAAATGCTATAATAAATGAGCTGATGTGTGCTCAAATGCTCTTCATTTTCACAGACACAAAAAACCCCCAAAACAAACAAAGGACACTGGGAGATACTCTATAGGCAGAGAGGAAAGGATAAGGCACTGGAGAGAAGCTCAAGTGCTGGACATGGGCCAGACCGGGACCAGCGTAACGTTACATAATAGCTGGGTTGATTCCTATGGCCAAGCCATCTATGACTGGGTGGCATTCATGAGTACTGGCGAGAAAGCAGGCAGGAATGAGGAAAGAGAAGCAGGAAGAGAAAGGGGAAAAATTACTTTGAGTTTAAAAGAGATCATTCTCCTCCTTTCAAACATGATTAAACTCAGCAACAGAGAGTATCTCAGACTGTCAGAGCCTATTTTATGAGGAGGAGAAAAAAATGATAATCTCTTTACCATTTGCAGCAGTGAGGAAACATTTGTTGCTGCCACGGGCCTTGTTGGTTAGGTCCTCGGTGATGTCCATATGTGTGTGCACTTCGTCCCTTATTTCCTGAAGGGCTGCATACAGGTCAGCCTCCCAGTACTCCTTATCCAAGCCATCTATCAGCTCAGCTAGCTGCACCTGAAAGAGACGGAGTTCAGGGAGCATTCAGTAAATGCAATACACTCCACTTTATGAGCTCAAAGTTATGACAGGTTTACTGGCAAAAAGAAAAAAAAAAAAAAGAGAGAGAGACTGCCTGGAAGCTTTTCAGTAGAGAGAAGGTTTGTAATAAAAGAGATGATCCAAAATGATTAAATGTGATTCGGTGAAGAGCATACAACAGAGGCAACAAGAAAAGATGAGGCGCATTACCTTGGTGCTGTAGTACCAGATGGCTTTGTCCTCCTGCTCACCATCCTCTTCACTGTAAGGGAGACATGGGAAATTAGATTTTTTAAAAAAAGAAAGAATTAGGAAGGGAAGTATGAAGAGTTGCTGGCAGACATGCTCTAAATAATACAGACTCTGCTGTCTGTATTCCTTTGTTGGACTGATTTAATTTGGCCTGTGTTTTTCCTTGTCAGGAGATTTATTCTTTTAATTTAATTTTTCATATCAAACTGTTCGAGGTCCCTGAAGAGTGCTGTTACGCTTCCATTTCCTCAGATCCATAAAAAAGGCTGTGCAAAACATGCAAGGTGCCATATAGCGTTCGCAGAGCAGTACGATATATCATGTCGCAAACAACCGCTGGTTGTGACCACAGTGTGAGTTGGCACACCTACAGCTGTGGGTCTATTGCAGCTCTGCTTTTAGAAAGATAACTTGAGGACCTGCCTGCTGCTTCGGCTCATGCAGCCAATGTAGCTGTGATTGTGATGGTAGCTTTCGCAGCAGAGGAGACCTGACGGTTTCCTGTCATGGGCCATCTTATCTTGTCAGTGATTTTCAGAGTAATAATAATAACTTTTGACATGAAATAAATAAATAACATCGCTGTCAAAACTTTACACCCCACGTGAACTAAGCAAAAGCATAATTGGCTGTGACATTCTTTGTAACTTTGAAGAGTGAAGACAACATGAGAGATTAAAACTAGCAGCGAGCAGACCAACATCCTGAAAGAAGAATCAAAGGAGTAGAGATATGCATCGCCACTTCCAGTCATACCTTTCAGGGTGCAAAGCAGGATCCAGTTTTAAGTTAAAGTGACATGCTTTGTATCCAGGCAACCACACGCACAGCCAATCATGTCTTTGGAGAGAACTGTGATTTAAACCAAGGATTAGGATTTTTACCTAGATTCTGGAAATGATCTTTGCACAGTGTGCCCCCTCGTTAGATTGCACGTCCCTGCCACTGTGGTTTGAATATTAAATTTAAGGTTGTAACACATGAAAAAACTGCAAGGTGTAGCAGCTTAGGACTTAGTGGTACTCCTTGTACTGTCAGGCTCACTTTATAGAATGAATGATCAGCAATAAATGCATAATCTTCAAAGTATAAACTGGCAGTTTGTGTTGGTTAACATGCTTGACTGAGCCAAAAAAAAATGAACAAAGTGGGCTTTGTCAGAAATGATAAAGCCGATTTCTATCTTTTTGTTGTGATTCAAAAGTCTTTTTTTTTTTAAGTGAACTATATATAAATTCCTTAACAATAAGCAGGTACAGATCTGACATGTCTATCAAACAGACTTCGTCAAAAATTCCTCAAAGCTGTTTTTTGTTCTTATCTGCATTTGCTAAACTCTTATACCTATATATAAAATTTTGGGAGCATATTTGATATACATTAGATTAGGGCTGTGTCATATTATATTGTCTGTGGTAAAAAATAGTCTAAACTTTTTACATGATATAAAACTGTCACATCAAGACGTCACTGATATAGATGCCCTGCGTTCACGCGTCCTCGTGCACACAACAAGGAGACAAACCCAGACGTGTCTGACAGCGAGCACCTCGTGTCCGCATCTGATGGTGACTGAATAAAAAGGGAGCCACCTTCATTCTCCTCCAATGAAGCTTTGCAAAATTTGCAAAGTGGAACCATCAAACTCAAAAAACACACCATCAAGTAGAACCAGGCTACAAAGGCATGCAAGGAGGAGATATTAGCAGCTGGTGATGAGGGACCCAAAAGTAAACAAATGACTCAACCACGTGTTGTTGGAGCACTCACTAGTTGCGCTCCATGAGACAGGACAAGACAGGATGGAAACTACTGATGCGGTTATACGGTGGAAAAGCGGCTGGTTAAAGAGCTAGACCCAAATTACAGCATCCCAAATAGAAAATATTCTTCACATTCAATGTTATTATGTGGCCAAAACAATGGAGGGTGCTGAAAACTTTAGTTATAGTTAAAAAAAATGAAGTATTAAAATGTATAACACGCCACCTAAGCTAACATTTGACTTCTGCTGTGTCACTGCCATTGCCCTGTAATGCTGCTGCTAGCATCGTGTGGCAATAGATTCACACTTTGAATTAGGTAGCAGTCATCAATGACAGAAGCTCATTGGAAAATACATATGGAAAATACCCTCCTTTTTTGTTTTTGCGCTGATAAGCGCTGCTGACTGCAAGCTGCAATCACTGATTAGACACTGTTCAGTTTTTTTCCCTATATTATCAGAAATTTCCTTGAAATACTGTGGTGTACAAACACATATTAATGATTATTAATATTTGAGCTACAGTACATGTACTGCAGTATCACAGCTGGCTTAGGCCTCACAGGTCTCTTAGCAACAACTTTCCCAATAACAAGTGATTACAGAGGTTACCGGTTTTGCAGGGAAATTTCGTACTTTAATATTTTCCCCCCAAAGGCAGAGCCCATGTTTTCTGCTTTTAAGTACATCTTTGAAATGATATGATGGTGCTGCAGAAAATTATCTGTTAATTTTAAACAAAAGGTTTATAGAGAGTTAAATTCGATAAAGAGCTTATTATATTTAAATGTGTGCAACTATGTTAGAAACAGGGCAACATAAAATTAACCCAAATTAACTCACAAGCATTTTACAGATTGACAATATAATATTAATACTTCTGACTATAAAATGTATATCAAAATAGACTTAAGTATCTAACAAATGATTCAGAAATCCTTTTGCTTTCTCTAAATGTTAAAAACAAAAACTGGAAATATATTTATCTTTACGTGACAATGGAACACCCTCACTTCACATGGACACTTGACTTCATTTTGCAGCAGCTACAGAGTTCCTGCCAAGGGAATGTGAAGCCTCGGGCCATGTAACAGTAGTGTCTATTCAGCATCCCTCCAGGCCATCTGTGCGCACAAAACTTTTTTTTCCCCCTTGCACATACACAGCTTGTGCACTTCTTGTATGTGAACAGAGCTTCTAAAAGGTAGTCTGAAGACTGGCAACTCAGCACCTGCTGTTGGCTGATTTGGTGATCAGGGTGGAGCAGAGGAAGCAAAAAAGTGAAATGTAGCAATGACAAACCTCAGGCCACCTAAACTTTAGGTCATCCATGCTCCTTTATGATTTATGTTGCACACTGACTGCTGCTGCTGATCCAGCAGGCGCGCGCGCGCGCACACACACACACACACACACACACACACCATCTGTGACTGCTCAATACAAATATCAGTTGCTAGCATATGGGACCAATACTGCTGATAGTAAGGTTATGTTAAAACTATGGGGAGATGTAGTCTGGTTTAATAAAGCCGTTCTATTCCAATATGCAGATATGTACTCATATACATGAAACTAAGGTTATGATACAGTGTTAAAAACTATAAATCACTACTTCAGTTACAAATTGTCTGCAGCAGAAAAGTATACTGTACAATCATTTCCACGGTATGTGCAGCCACATCAGAGTGGATAGAAAGAACATGGAAATTGCTGACTGTTAGTCCTACTGCTGAACTATCCGTTTTGCAAACCTCGTTGCACTGAACAAAAATTGTTTTATGTCCGTTTGACTATGCTTAGCGGTGCTATTTGGATGTTTCAAACTGAATGTTAATATCAAAGACATCTGACCAGTATTCATAACGCTAACACTGATCTGGGCTGAACTCAGTGGGAACAAAGCCTGGTTGTAACCTAAAGACCATTTTATAAGAAGGGTATTTTAAAATGTCCAGATTATTTTCAGGTTCGACATGGTATTTGCTGTTACTCTGTCTAAAAATGTTTACATGTTTTAATGCTGATAAAGCACATATTTTTTCCTCATATTATACATTTCTGCAGCTGCTCCTTTTACTTTCAAACACAAATAGTGTCTGTCTATTCAAGTCAATGAGTTCTGCTCTGACTGATCAGCTAGCATGGCAAAAAACTGAAGTGTTGGTTACATACCAACTCTAAGTATGGGTAGAGCCCTCAAACATACAAACAAACAAAGCATTTCAATCGTGTCACATTTGGTGGGTCACTAGTGGACTTTCCAGTAATCTAGATAATCCACTAATGTATTTGCCACCCTTTCATATGGCAATCAGCGGTATCATTCACTCCCATTGATAGCTGCTTTAATCGCTTGCCTTAAAGTTGCTAAGTTGCTTATTTTGCCTGTAGTTGCTACAAGTTTCTTTGACATTTTATGCTCTCTGGTTGACGTGTTGCTGCTCGCTTCTTCCTGTTGCTCCTTAAGAGCACCTGAGCATCATAGTTTTGACATAGGTGCTACCTGTGGGCAAGCAATCAACGCTTATGTTAATGCTAGCCAACTTATCCATCTAACATGCCAATACGTCCTATTGTTATGAAGACATTGCCATCAAAAATAAAAATTATCCATTGGATCCTCGGTTTCTTGGATGCCAGAAGTGCATGAAAACTCTTGTGTTCTGTCTTGCAGCTGACCACAGAAGATGTATTGTGCTCTACCAAGTCATTAAAAATTGTGGACTAAGAGTGAGTTGTGCTAAACTAGATGCAAAGTGAGGCACTGCACAAATGCGGCACATAATGACATAGATAAATCACTAAAGAAAACACTGGACTCCAATACGAGCCATTTCAAAAGCAGGGTCTTCTGTAGGAAAGAATAACCCCTTTTGATCTGACTTTTTGTAATTGTAGTTGCTACAATGATTTTGCATAGACAAAAAAAAAGTTATAGCGCACTTAACCAAAGGGGGAAAAAGGTAAAAAGCATTATATGAGCACTTCAATTTATTGCACATGACATTAAAAAAATAAAAATAAAAAAAATTACAGAAACACTTCTGGTAGTTCATTGCTCAGACTGTCCTTTAATTATAAATTTAGAATATAAAGTTTTCATTGATTCACAGAAAATGTCCTTGTACTTTGGTTTAGTACTGATGGCAATGAGGGGTGGAGGTATTTATCAATAGCAAAAGCTGTAAAACGTATGAAAATAGAGTTAAAAGTTCAAAATCTTTGCACTCCTTCACATTTTCTAAAGCTGTCCAATGGACCGCATTGGAGTCTATGCTGGGCTGATTCTGGCCACTGGGCCTTATGTTTGACACCCCTGATGTAGCGTTTGTGAACAATTCTGTGGTTATGCTATACTCTCAGTCATGCTCAGGAGTAAACTTGTGACAATATTCTGTTTTTAAATCAGGCGAGTTAAGTGTGTGTTGAATATAGTGCAGGTCTATTATTTAAAAAAAAAAAAAAAAAAAAATAAAG